>CM076575.1:1538742209-1538969135 GCA_034641835.2 Pinus albicaulis | reverse complement strand
ACCTGTGCCAGCGATTCTTCAACAAATGTCTAGAGAGCCGTTTTAGTAAAAAGACATGCAAAACCAGAAAATATGATTTATTAGTACATAAACTGGAAATTCTTCATCATGCCCTTCATCACTGTTGCTTTCATAATCCTTAGGATTAAGAGTAAGTGGTATAACTGGCGCTCGATTTACAGAAATTTCATTTTGCTGCACCTCATCAATTTTGTTCTCATCGTCTTTAGGATAACGACCAAGTCGATTTTTTGACTCTCTATTGATGGTGAACGAACTCCTGTTATATTCATCACTCTGAATAGAGTTGTTGCGTGACAAAGATGTTGATGTTGTAGAAAGAAAAACTTCGCTATCAGAAGAAACCATGGCTTTCAACAAGAATAGGTTGAATGATACAAATTCCTCTCCCACTTACAATATATAGCTGGGTGAAATTGTGAAGCTGGGTTACACTTTTTGCCCTTTTTTGAGAAAAATGTTTCATTTTTTTCTGGTTCTTCAACTTTCTGCAAACTATAACAATTTTTCTGTGTAGAATTTCATTTTGCGATAAAAATAAAAGTTGTGAGAAATTTTGTTAGATTTCTATTACTTATTTTTTGAAAATTTTTAATGCAGATTTGATATGTCAACTTAGCGTTTCTTTGAGTGTGTGTTTCTTAACAATCAAAGGATTCATAAGAATTCATGTTATGACGCAATGTTGTATTCATTGAAAATTTGAGTTTTTGAAAAAACAAAGTGAGTTACAACAATATAGACAGAGTCTACTTTGTTTTCGTCATATTTACAAAGCCAATGGATGCATATCATAATTACTAGAATTTTTTGAACTGGTCCAATACGAAAAACTACGTATTTTGGATATGTTTCGCGTCGCAAGAAATTTCTTAACATATAAGTTATAAACTAAAAATCTAAAAGCTACCCATTAGAGACGATGGACCAATGTAATGCCCCATAATTTTTTCAATTTTTTTTACAATGTTTTTTGGGAGATACAAAATTTTGATTTCACTGAATCACAATGACCCTCAGAAATTGTTTGCACCCATTTTATTTGAAAAATAATTAAAATTAATAAACGTTTATGAAATTCCATAAAAGTTATATTTCCTGAAAGTAGATTCAATTCTGAAAATGCTTGTCTTGGTTCTGACAGTTAATTAACAATCTTTCATGGAGTTTAATTAGTCCAAAGTTGCAGAACCGTATTCAGAGCCTGGTTTTTGCGTAATTGGTGACGCGTTAGTTCGGCCGAACTTTTAATCTAAGTTCGGCCGAACTATGTTTTTCCACCGAAGGCTCATTAAATCTAATGTCTTAATAGTTCAGCTAAACTTTTAATCAAAATTTCGGCCAAACTATTGTATAACTCTCCGTCGGCCGGAAAGTTTTGCGGAGCCCCTACTAAAACACATTTCGTGGCAATATAAATTGCCGCGAAATGATTCACAATTTTCGCACATTTCACACATTTCATCTCATTTTACAAAGAGCTTGGTTTGGGTTCAAAAACTTATCTTCCAAGTTTGGGTTTAAGAACATTTCTTGGAAGAAAATTTGTTTTACAAAGAATTGTTTTGGGTTTAAAGAATTTTTTTGGAAGACATTTCTTGGAGGCGGCCTGATTTTGGCAAAAATTGTTTTCAACTTAAAAAAATTTCTTGGACGTACATTCAAAAGACATTTCTTGGAGGTATGTACGTGTTTTGAGTTGAAGTAAATCTTTTGAGCTTCGTTCCATTTTTATAAGACATTTTTCTCTCGAATTTTTTAAAGTAAGTGTTTTGGATTGGAGTATGTATTTTTTGCAAAAAAATTACACTGAATTTTTTTAAATTAAATCTTTTGTGATATTTTTTGTAATTGAGTTATTGTCTAATTTTTTGAAGGAAATTTTTTTAACTTCATACCCTATTATCATGGGAAATCTAAGAACTTGTGCGAGAAATTATGATTGAAAAAGAGACCCTGAGGAACGTAGAGAAGAGATTAGACAATCTCGCAAAAGAAAGTTAGAAGCCCTCTCAAATATTGAAGAGGAAAATCAACCTCAAGCAGAAATTGAAGCAGGTATGTAAATATAAATATTATGATCTATTGATATATTTAAAATTTTCCTAATGTAAAATGTGAAGCTTAATTTTTATTTGATGAACTAATTCAAAAAATATTTTGTTTAATGTAAACAGACAGAGATATTCCTCAAAATATTGAAGAAGAAAATCAACCTCAAGCAGAAATTGAAGCAAGTATGTAAATGTAAATATTATGATCTATTGATATATTTAAAATTTTCCTAATGTAAAATGTGAAGCTTAATTTTTATTTGATGAACTAGTTTGAAAAATATTTTGTTTAATGTAAACAGACAGAGATATTCCTCAAAATATTGAAGAAGAAAATCAACCTCAAGCAGAAATTGAAGCAGGTATGTAAATATAAATATTATGATCTATTGATATATTTA
Organism: Pinus albicaulis; assembly: GCA_034641835.2. NCBI lineage: Eukaryota > Viridiplantae > Streptophyta > Pinopsida > Pinales > Pinaceae > Pinus > Pinus albicaulis. Next base: position 1,538,966,659 of record CM076575.1, on the reverse strand, counting down.
AAATTTTCCTAATGTAAAATGTGAAGCTTAATTTTTTTTTGATAAACTAGTTTGAAAAATATTTTGTTTAATGTAAACAGAGAGAGATATTCCTCAAAATATTGAAGAAGAAAATCAACCTCAAGCAGAAATTGAAGCAGGTATGTAAATGTAAATATTACGATATATTGATATATTTAAAATTTTCCTAATATAAAATGTGAAGCTTAATTTTTATTTGATGAACTAATTTGAAAAATATTTGAAATTTTAGATATATTTATTAATTTAGCTATTTATTTAATATGTACTATTTTTTCGAATATGTACAGATGAAATCACTATCGATAATGAGATGTTAGAAAATGTTGACACTCACACATATGGAGATAAAAAACCTGACCATGTTATACGATATCGTGTTAACTGCATTTTTGAAAAGTATTTCTTAAATGAGCGGGTGAAAATTCAGGCTCAAATGTTGAAAGGTATCCTATCATTAAGGAAATTAAAAGAAGCTACGACACTATTGGGTATTCGAAAATCAACCAAAGATAAAAAAAATGAAGGAAGAGGTGATAAAAAATATGAGTAGTGCTATAAAGTCAATTAAGAGATCTAGAGAGAAAGATGTTTCAATTGTACGTAGAGGAATACAGATGGCAATGGTTTCCTCAAGTACTCAAGAGAATCGTTTGGTAACATCTACGGCACAAGAACTGGGAACCTCGCGAAAAACTTTGCACAAACATCGGAAATTTCGGTTGAATATAGATGTAAATGATGAACTCGCTTGTTGGAGAGCTATTTGTAGGCAACCATACAAAGATAGACTTGGAGAAAATGTTAAAAAAATAATATATGAATATTGGAAGAACAATTCGTGTGTTTCACCAACTGCAAGGCATATGATGCGAAGAGGAATAGCACAAAATCAGTAGGAAGAACATGAAAAACATCTCTTGGAAGCCACTCAGATAGAGTTATTCAACAAGTTCAAAGAAGATAATCGTCAAATTCATGTTTCACTCAGTGCTTTTGTTCAACAAAAACCATGGTATGTAAAACCTATCACCGTACACGACACTTGTTGTTATCGTTATCATGTGGAATTTGAGTTATATTATGACACATTCCTTGATTTCGGTAGAACATTATGGAAGGATTCACCTCCTCCTTCCACTATCCATGATTTCATATCTCAAATTCTATGTGAAAGAGAAAGCGATGAACTATTTTACACAAAGAAATGTGTTGGTGGTAAAAAATGCGATGATTGTGGAAATTTGACTAAATTTCAAAACAAATATCGTATTGATATAAATGATCAATCATTGTCCAACATGAAAGTGAAATGGAAGAGATATGAATATATCGATACATCGATTTGAGGTGAAAATAGTGTTAAAAGAATTGAATTACTAGAAGACGAAATTTTTCTGATAGAATTTTTGAGTAAGTTTGAGGCAGAAATTTACAAATACATCGAGCATTCCCATAGAGCTCGATGGCAAGACTTGCAATTCAAAAAATCTCGTGAAGGTTTTCCACCAGGGACCATTTTCCCAGTGATTGATTTTGAAGAAAACTACACATTTGTTCCACAAAAAGAAATTCAGAGTGAATACTATCATTCTGACCAAATCTCCATGCTCGTCCATATTCTATATATAAATGATGAACAAAATGTCGATCATATAGAAAGCACGAGTGAAAATCGACATATCATTAAAGAATATCACTTTTATATCAGTGACGATCGTACACATGATACATGTTTTGTACGACATTGTTTTGGAAAAAATTATGATTCATTGAAAAATCGTGGAATAACATTCAATGAACATTGGATATGGTCAGACGGATGCGCAGGTCAATTCAAATCTGCACGATCATTCTTTTGGTTGTGTTGTCTTCATAAGAAAACCTGCATTACAAATTGCTGGAATTTCTTTGAGACTGGCCATGGAAAATGAGAACATGACGATGCAGGAGCATGCATAAAATGAGTACTTCGAAGATATCAAATGAAACACTTTGCAAGCCGACTTGTGAATGCTGAAGAAGTTGTTCAATGGTGCATCGCTGCTCTAATCCATGAGAGAAACCCATCAAGAGAAGTGTGAAGGTACATTCAATTTAATTTATATTGGAAATCTAATTTTAAACATTGTACATTTATCATGCAATGATTATCTTTTATTGTATTTTGATATCATATTTACAAATTCTTCTTTTAATTTTCCATATAAAAGTTTTTCTGGCATATTGGAATCGAAGACGTAGATAGATCAATTGGAAATGACATTGAAACAATAAAAGGGACTTGAAAATTGCATTCAATTCAAACAAATTCGTCCAGAAATGTGTTTGCATTGGATAAAAGAAAATATTCTTGTTTTTGTGATGTTTGCATAGACAACACAAAATCCAATGACGTTTGTGAAAACAAAATGTATGTGAACGATTGGAAACATACAGAGCTAAATAAAAAGGGAAAAATATCTATTGCAATGTTTGAAGAAATGCAATAAGAGGAAACTACAATATCATCCGATGGTGATCAAGTTTCTGATCATGTTAGAGAAAGTAACATTTGAATTACTTTCTAATGATTTAAAGATCTAGAAATAAATTTAAATATGCATAATTTTGTTAAATTGATTTTATTGTGCAGGAGATGTTTTTGTTGTAGTTGCACCTATTGACAACGATGAAAATGTGAAGTATTATTTGATGCGTTGCATTGAACGAAAAATGAAATTATTACAAAACTATAATGATCACGGATTTCAGTATGACAGAGGGTCTATTATACTGAAAGGTTATTTTTTCAGACAAACTCATCAAAGTGGAGACTTTGTTTACTTTGAAGACTATGAACCTGATTCCATAAGTTGTCAATATAGTCATTTTGTGTGTGCAACACACATAAAGTTGATAGAAGTTCAATCAAAGAAAAAATCGAAAATTAAGAGATGGAAAATGTCAAAATCTGATCATGAACGGATTATTGAGGATGGAATTCCATTAGAATTTTTTTGAGTGAATTGTCCAACAATTTATTATCTTTGGATTAAATATGTTTTAGAACTTCCAGTACTAAACTAAAAATTTAGTTTCTTATGTTATTTGTGCAAGTGTTTTCACATGTACAAATTGTTTGGGTACAAGCACGTGCTCTAGTATCAACTGAAAGTAGTTTTTCTATACATGTTATATCGATGAAAAATGTTATATGTATTGGATATATATATATATATATATATATATATTCTAGAATGAAATTAATTGTTCTAGTTTTACTATGTGCATGGATAAAAAATTATTTACGTACTCAATATATATGTTCTAGAATGCAATTAACTGGAACTAGTTTTTCTATGTGCATTGATGAAAAACTAGTTGGATTTTCTGGTAAAAAGTATGGACACAATGTAAATAAATCATTTGCAGTATAGTTTTGTACGAAAATTCCTTTCAGACAAGAGACTCGGAGCACTTCTCCAACTTTTGGTGGGATTTGACCCACATCTCTAATCTGATTGAAAATATAGTACAAAATTTGCTTGTCCAATGGTCGGATATGTTCAATGTGCATTGATGAAAAATTTTACTTGTCTTGGATAGATATGTTCTAGAATGCACAATTAATTGTTCCAAGTAGTTTTTCTATGTGCATTGATGAAAAACTAGTTGGATTTTCTGGTAAAAAGTTTCCATAATGTAAATAAATCGACAAGGCTACCTATTTGAGCGCATTAATGACATTGACCCAAATTCAACAAACATATATATGTACTAGACTTATATTTCCAATCAAAATTAAAGGGATAATTTGTACATATATCTACTTCTTTAAACTCTTTTTTCAATTAGATCTCAATTGATACATGGTTAGTTGCATTGAAAAGCTATGTTCTTCCTATTGGAAATTTTTTCATTCAAACAAAACTACATGGAGAGATCAAAAGCAATCTTAAAATTCCAAATGTACTTCAACCATCCAAATGTGCCAAATGTAGATTGAAACCATCCAAAACTTTAAAATTTTAAAAACTTTTGATAATATATTGTGCAACATTAAAACATTAAACATCACATGCGAAATGTAGATTGAAACCATTCAAAACTTGAGTTTAAAAAACTTTAAATTATATATAGATCGTTACTTCACATGCCATGCCAATTATAGTTCAACTAGATCCAATAGAAACATTTAACATTATATACCACATGTGCAAATGTAGATTGAAACCATCTAAAACTTTTAGTTGTAGATTGAAACCATCCAAAATTTTAAGTTTTAAAAACCTTTTGATTATATATTGTGCAACATTAAAACACTAAACATTTAAAGTTCATTAAATATCACATGAAAAATGTAGATTGAAACCATCCAAAACTTGAGTTTTAAAAAATTCACATGCCATGCCAATTATAATTCAACTATCCAACAAAAACATTTAAAATTAAATATCACATGCCAAATGTAGATTGAAACCATCCAAAACTTTTAACTTTTAATTTAACAAAAAAATATAGATCACAACATTACTTCACATGCCAAATGTAGTTCATATGACAACATTACTTCACATTCACATGCCAAAAGTACTAAAACCATCCAAAAATTAAATAAAACAAATTATATAATAACAATGTAATAAAATATGTCCAAAAAATTGTAAATCTCACAAGTATCAAACTGTATCAAGTTTAACAAATTTTAAAACCATCTAAATTTTGAAATCAAATCTACTGTAAATCATGTCCATCAAATGGAGACGAATCTAGCGTCTTCCCTACTAGGGTCTCAGTCCGCGCCCTATCCTGTGAATGGGAAACCTACATACACAATGCACATGTACTTGAACATTAAAATTTGAAGTTTTAAAAATGAATGAGAATATATATATCTAGAACTTCATGTAAAAAACAAAATATAACAAAAAAATCATGCAATACCTCATAAGGTTCCCTCTCCATTTGATGAACAAGTTCTCCCATAGGAACATCTGCAGCGGTAAACTGTACAATATATATGTACAGTTATATATATATATATATATATATATCTATATATATATATATATATATATATATATATATTAAAAACTTTCAAATGAAAATGCACATGTACATATATAAACTTATTTTCAATAATATTAAAAAAAGGAACTAAAGACAACTTGTTCAAATGTTGTGGATGTTCCTATCTCCGTCGCTAGAGTCCGCGGATTAAAGAAATCTTCTATAGGAACCTAAATTCAAAATTTTTTAAATAACTCAAAATATAGATCTCTCTCTCTCTCTCTCTCTCTCTCTCTATATATATATATATATATATATATATCTCAATTTTTAATGGAACTTTTTGAGGTAGAATATATATATATATATATATATAACTTTTAAACATAAATTTTAAACTTGTGAAAAATTGTCCATACTTGTGGCTCATCTCCCAATGAAGTAGAAGGTACATCTCCTAAGGAAGAAGAAGGTACCACCATCTCAAAAACATCAGACGGAATCGGTACCTGTTAAAACATTTTATCAAATTATATATATACATACATGTACATGTGTGGCAACAATTATTTATTTTAGAGTCACTTAAAAAACACTAACATTTTCCAACATATCATGATGGTCAGACCCATCTGCATCATTTGAACCAGAGGTCCCGAACATGATATTAACATTTTCGTCACGCATCATGCCTGAGAACTGCAAATGGTGTTTTAACATATAATCATACATTTTTGTTAGATTAATGTACACATACAAATAAATGTATACATGTACATACACGTGTATTTATTACAAATTGTACACATGTATATGTAAAAATAATTTCAAACCCTAAGGTCACTAACACATACCGTTCTGGTGCCCTCTTCCTCATGAAAAATTAGGTCTTGCAAACCATTGCGACAATTTATTGAATATGTTCGGAGATATTCAACATTCATGTTGTAAATCTCCTCATCTGTACAATAAACAAAATTGGCACGTGCATTTTCTCGTGCTCTTTGTCGATTTAAACAAAGATCGACTCCAATCAATCTGCTATTAACATTGTCGATCATAACATCCCTTTCTTCTCGACTTATTTGAGAAGTCCCATCCATCTTTGATCGCAGAGTTTCGACTCAAAACGATCGACTCACCAATGGCGGCTCAGGGCGAGGTAACTCCACATCTCGCTTAGCTCCCTTACAGTCATATAATCGACCTTTCCCCGGGCCAGAAAATTCTGAAGGAAGGTCATTGTAGTTTGGTTTCATACCCAAAAAAAATTCTGCATAAAACATTTGTGCAAAATAAACAGGAACCTCATCGTTCCATGGAAGCCTTCCAAAGGCCGCAAGATGCCAATCATACAAATAACGAGCTTTGTCTGGGTGCTTGAAATACTACACCTTCAACATTTTTCTTTTTGGCCCTTCCTTATAATTAAACATTGAGTTGGCCACTTCTCTTATAGCTTTTTGTTTTACGTCCTCCCATTTATCGGGACCCATCACTGTTTATTTTCTCTTTCTCATCAGTTCTACAAATGAATCAGTCATTGGCCCAAGATTTCTGTACACATTTACCATTTCACCCAATGAATGTGTAACTATTTCAAGGCTTTGTCGACTCTCAGCAGGTAGAGACAAAGCCACGAGATCTCTTTGCAATTTTGCATGAAGGCTTTCACACCTTTGTAAGGTGCATTCCGCCATGTTGGTTTCCCATGGTATATCAGTAATCTCGGCCAGATAAGTTGTGCTGGGTTGACAACCTTCTTCTTGAATGTAGTGGGCTGCCCTGCGTCTATTTTGACCACTAGCTCGAACATTTTCGGCCTCTGCATCAATATATATAAAATTTCGTATATTAGAAAAAACACGTGTAAAAAAGGTTGTACAAATTTAATGAAAAAATATTGAAATTGATGGCAACCTTGATGTTGTTGGTTAACATCTTCTCCAACATGACCCTGCTGAGAACCAGACCCAGAATGACGCTGCTGAGAACCAGACCCACAATGACCCTGTTGAGAACCAACAATCGTTGATTGGCCTTCGGGGGAATAAATATCACCCCCTTCCCGCAACCTGCTACCACTCATACCTCGACCAGTTGAACCTTGCCCACACTCCATGGATGGAGTAGAAACCCTTCTCCTCTTACCTCCTCAAAATTAAAATATGAAACTTATTAACAACTAATTTAACTCACAAAGTTAATAAAAAATCAATTCCATATGTACACACATGTATGGAGATTTAAGATTATATTTAAATATTGTGAACATCCCCCGATCCCTGAACCTCCATATGGGATTCGGCTGATCTTCGTCGTTCATCCTCTATGATATATATCTATTGGTCGACATTTACACAAAATAGATTTCAAAAAATCAATTTGTAATTTATTGTACACAAATTATGTATAACACAACTTTCAAAGCAATAGTTGATCATGTGTGAAAATAAATTTAATTGAAAAAGAAATTATAAAAATGATAAGTTCACCAAATTGCGCTTTACATGGTGGGAGCACGCTTGGTATAAAATTTACCACTTATACACTTTAGTTTGTGGGAGAAATGACACATGTACATAGTTTACCTTAAATTTGTTGTGTTTTATGGATATTAAAGTGAAGAACTTCTATTTAGATCCATTCCAGAGATTGACTGTCGGGGCATTTACTAGATATGTCACCTTTCATAAATGATGAGATCCAGAGGCTACCTGGCCCTTTACAGAATCTGCCTATAGAACTTGTAGAAGTAAACACTAGAGGCATTAACAATATCAAATAACGTTTTCATGCTCAGACATGGGAATGTGTCTCTTTCCCTACGCGAAAAAATAGTTCAAGGTAGTTAATCTTCATAGACACGTCATCAAGCAGGTCAATGTGATCATCCCCAACTTACTTTTCATGAAATTAGGCTTGGAATCCTCTACAACCTGGTCGATGGAGTTGAATGGGAAGTAGGTCAAGGCCTTTACAAAATACTTGCTACTGAATAACACTTACTAGGTTATGCCAACAAATAAAGTGGCAGAAATGTTTTCTCCTCGAGGTTGTCCAATTGGGTGTGTAATACCAACTTCACCCATTTCCTAACAGGTTTCTCTCTTAGGTTACAAATGTCTTCCACCTTATTAGTTATATATTTTTCAATTTCCCGTGGATTCCTTGAATTTTTCTCCTACATAACCTCTCTCACTCCCCAAATTATTGTCATCAAACATGCCCCATTAAGGATCTGGAGAAATGTTTGCACCATACTTAGAACTGTCATTACTGCTAATTGAAATTGGAGTCATGTATACTAGATTGCTTGCTTAAGTGGCTCTTACTTGGACAATATCCTGAGATAGTTTGACATGATGGTCATATGAGGTTGGAAGCTACTTGGTGTAATTTTCCTTAAATCTTCAAAAAAACAGAGCAAAAATGTCATTTTTGATCATTTTTTATTAGCTTCTGCATACAGCAGATGTTATCACAATTGCAACACAATCATGTTCCATGAGCATGAATTATGAATGTCACAAGCCAAATTTCAAGGAAATTTGCATTCATTTTAGGCAAAAGAAGGCTATGACATTAAGGTCCATGCTAGAAAAAATTATGCAAATAAGGTTGCTAAGTCTTGATACTTACCATGTGTTTCAAAGCCATAACGAAGGTTGGCTTTGAGAGTGTCCTCTCAAAGCCTTGTCTTGAGATGAAATTTAATTCAATGTCTCTTAGAGTTGCAAGGTGGAATTGATATCTAACTATTTGATTTCTTTACCATAGATGGATATCTCCTTTCATCTATACCTTTCTCTACCATCTTATTTCCAAGTGAAATGGGAATTTTCACATTTTGAATGCCATTACCATGTAATTTGGTAGTCTGCTAGCTAGACCTATCATAAGTAAGGTTGTCATACCAAATTATTTCTCTTCCTCAACTCAGTGACCATGACTCTCTTCTCACACTCCTTACCATATAAGATCTTCAATTGTACATGTCACACAAAGTTGGGGGTTATAGGTCTACACCTATTAGGTAAAGTTACATATTTTATGTCATTGTGGTCCTTAAATTTGGAGGTGTTCCACCTGAAAAGGTAGGCATTAAATATGGATGAAAAGGATTTGTTTTAACTTTGATAGAATTTCCTCGTGGAATTACTGAATTTCTCGATGACATCATGCTAGCTTTGCTTAGAGAAGAAGGTTTTGGAGGAGAAAGTGAATTCTTTCGACTTATTTTTGGCATTGAAGTTTGAAATAGTAGTTTTGATGACTCCATTGATGACCTTGGTGAGGAATTTGATGCACACAATATTGACTTTGAAGATGGTTTAGAAGATGTTGAAGAAGTTGTAGATTTTGGTGTTGTCACTGAATGTTTCTTTGTTGTTGGACTTGATCAAGACATGTAATTTAACTTTACGAGCATATTGAAGACCTTTAAGAGGTTTTAGATTTTGTTTTTCTCACTGAAGGTTTTTGTCTAGTTTTGTTTCTTAATCCATGATTTCCATAGGACATTTTTGGTGAATAGATTCTTGACCTTGATGAGAGGATATGATACCTTGAAGAGGCTACATATTTTGGTGACGTCACTAATTGTTTCTCTATTATTATGTTTGTTAAACATCTTCCTCTTACATGTCCAATGATCGGAATCTGGATCGAGGGAAAAAAATTTCCTAAATAAAAAATTTGCATTTTATTTGTTGTACACATGAGTTTTTAAAAGCTAATTAGCTCATAAATTTCTCACAAAATACACTTAAATCTTGACACAAACCCCTTCCCAATTGGCTAATTGTAGATGATCCTAAACACAATTTTATTTAACTAATGAGGAAGATAGCCCAATAAAACTAGTTTGTCCATATTCAAATCAAGTTGGTATCAAAGTACAATTTAGCTCATTTTAGTCAATGTTAGTTAGAAGAATTAGCTATTGGTTTCTGTCTTCAATTTCCTCTCAAAATGAATGTGTACGTGCTTTTGAGAGACACGCTAGAGGAATAAGGTCCAAATTTTTGATCAAAATGTGCTATGAAAGTAAAGGGTTAAAGGCAAACATGTAAAATGCATAGTTGAGTACAAGGCATAGTTGAGCCAAATGTTGTTGAGGAAGGGCCTAATTATTTGGGTCTTGGTTATGGAAAACATGATGGAGAATGCTCCAAATCCAAGGAGGCACATGAAGCTGTTCCAAGAAGGAATTTTATTTCGTGTTCATTACCTCAAGCTTGTGAAGTTTCTGTTCATGATGAATGGAAAAGTTTGACACCCACTTTGCAAGAAGATGTTAATAAACATGCAGCTAATGAGAATGTAAAAGAAGAGGATGTTGAAAGCTCTATCTAGTTATTGAATTCATTGCTAGTATTCAGAGGAGAGCCACTACCTCATCAAATTCACCTCCTCAAGAAGGCGACAATGGTGAATGTTCAAGGTATAAATTTGCCTTTAATCAAATTGCTTTTGATTATGATAAACATGGTAAATATTCACATAAGATATATAAAATAACTTGAACATGTTTCTTTTGTGGTTTGAATAATCATAATGTTTATAGATGTTCGAAGAGGATATCCATGCACATTGAAACTTTCTAAATAAATGAGGCAAAAAGTCAAAGGCCCATTGGACAAGGAAAATGATGTTGAAAATAAGATGCAATTGTTTATTACTCATTGCCATAAGAAAGGTCACCTTGTGGACAAGTGTTGGACTTTGTATCCAACAAGTCATCCACATCATTTGAAGAAGGTGGAAAGAGATAACGACAAGAATGGAAAAGAGGATTCCATAATCGATGAGGGTCAAGATGATTCACATGATGAAGTGCAGCTAAAATAAGCGCCATTGAAATGGTTTGCTAACATATGGTTAGATTTCTTATCCAATTAAGGCCTTACATGTATTTTGATGTTTCATGAATTTCTTTGCAAATTCAAAGTATGGTGCATGTTGCATGAAGCAAGATGTTGAAAGTAGAGTTATGTTGACACACTTAAATGCAACAAATATGGAAATTTGTACATGAGCTCTATTATTTGACTTGAGAGTCAGTTGTTTGAAGAGGCATGTTTTGTTGACTTGTGTTTGGTTGATGGTTTTGTACACCAATATGTAAGAGTACATGAAATATTCAGATGATGTGATTTTATTTTATTTTTGAAGGAGAAAAATGATATGTTAGCAAGTTATGTTTCTTGCATGATGTATTTTCAGTTTGATGGTTTTGTTTGTGACAAGATGTCACAAGATTTTGGGAAGGTCCACTCTTGAGCGAGAGCCTCATGATTACAACCTAATCATGAGAATAAAATGGGAGTGCATCCTTATTTTGAAAACAAATAGGATTTTGAGCTACCTAGGACTCGAACCATTATTTTTAAATTTGAAATATCATGGTGTGTTGTTTCAATGCCTGAATACACAACCCTAACATAAATTGTTTTATTCTTTTTTTGCAGGATTTAGTTGGTTATATTAAAAGTCAGTTGAATTTAAAATTCTTGGCTTAGTGGCATGAACCAAACATGTTGTACATATTAAATGAGGAAGTTCACTCTCCCAATCATTTCTAAATCACCCATATCACCAAGAAAACATGTTTTAAAAGAACATACTTTGGTATGGGAAAGACCTTAGGTTTCAAATATTATAAGAATTTTTTTGATATGGTTGAGAGAATGTGGAAAATAGATCCATAAACAAATTATTTTTCAAAACGTATTACTTTCAAAGTATCAACAAGGAACATGTAAAAGGGTGTTCAATGAATTAACGCTATTTATTTAAATTCCATGATGTATATCTTACTCATAATTTTAACAAATTGTTAAATAATGATGTATATTGGATAATTATATTATTAGTCATATATTTTGATGCTTCTCGAGTGAAAAAACTGAAAGAATCAACTTGTAGGGTCATTTTAATGGTGGGTGGAGAATTGGGGTCTAAAACCTTTTGGAGTCATTTTAAGGTATTAAATGACATTTATGGGGGTCAAACGATTATCCCTTGTGCCAAAATCTTGACAATTATTCTACACTTAAATACATATCCAATGGTGGAAGAAAAAATCAAACAAAATTCATTCAAAATTTATGCCTTTAGTAAGTTGACCTATCATGTTGACCACCATGGTACGAGAGAATGACATTTTAGCCCCATTACTCATGCATGGCAAGCTAGCTACATTTGGAATTTTAAAAAGACTCTAAAAGGTCTAAAATCACAAACCTCGTTAATGGTTGACAGAGTCAAATCTTACACCTAGTTGGCTATCACGCTATGTTAAATACTTGGCCACTAGGAGGAATAAGAGTTCCATTTTGTGTTATTGTATTTTGTTCCATAGATGAAAATACAACTAGGAGTGTGAAGTTAGAGAGAAAAATGTATGAAGTTAAGTTTTTATAGCAACCTTACACGCTAAAAGTCTTAGCTAACTCTAGAGAGATTACCTCTTTCTTTGTACTCACATATTTTCCATACCAGAAAAGAGAGAGTTGAGCATGTTTACATTTTAGTGTTGTTTTTCTCTCATAAGGATTTCCTAGGGAAAAAGGAGTCTAGAGCATCATTACTTTTTAGGGTTGCTTGTCTCCCATATAAGGATTTCCTAGGAAAATAATTGTGTTGATTGTCTAGAGATATGTATGTGTGTGTTTCATTATGTTCTCTATTTCTTACATTGTGTTTCATTATGTTTTATATTTCTTACATTTCTGCCCTCCTATTTTCCTTGCCAATCAAGGTTTATAAAATAACATGAGAAGCAACATGAGACTTGGAACAATCATTTTCATTATCTATATGGAAGGCAAGAAAAATTATATCCCCTTAAGCTTAAACTTATGTAGTTTGTCAATTTTTATCATATATTTTTTGGTAAGGGTAAATGTTTTTCATCTATAGTACAAATCATGAGTTCCCCAATTTTACCTTATGTAAAGCTTGATTCTAGGATTACTACAATTTGTACTTGGTTTTTTATTGTGATGATGCCCTGTCTCAATCACTTGGCCATCTCTCGATGGGTAGTTAAATATTTATAACAATACTTAAGTAAAGTTTATCTATTTGTATTATGTGAAATTATGTAAAAAATGGTATACTATTTTTCATAAAACTGGGTTGAGTTTATCATATATTTTGATGAAAGTTGATTATATGACACGTTTTCTTTAAAAGGATCTAACAATTTTGTTAAGGTATGAATTTGTAATTTTGTGTGGCTCTCTATCAACCTTCACTTCCTCATTTCTATAAAAAATCTACTTGCTCATTTGTATACCCACTTTCTATTCAAATTCATGAGTTTTGAACTCTCGATAACTATGTTTTTCCACACAGGAAAATTATATGTCACATTTTATACTAAAGTTCTAAATATTTTTTTGAAGTTTGGATTACTGTTATTATGTTATATAATTTAACATTAGGTATAAGTTTAAATTGAAAGCTACTTAGATGAAATATAGCTTAGATATGGCATTTGCAAATTATTATCTATTTATTAAACTAAAGGACATAATTATTACACATGTTTAATTTACATTCAAATGCTTCTTTGATTTATCTCCTATAGCTTAATGTAATGCTAGATATATAATTTAAGTTGAAGGCCCATGAGATAAATATGACTTCTATGTGACATTTGTATTGAATCATCTATTTCTTGTGTTATATGAACATAATTGGTACGCATATCTAATTTGCATTACTAATATGTCATGCTTCTTTAATTTATCTTTTATAGATGACCAAAGCGCATCCCTTTTGAGTTTGGATATGTGGGCAATATTCATCCACATATTTTTCTATCATAAAGCAGTGAGTAAAATTGTAAATTCCATTTGTGTCAATGTTAAGGTTAAGCACATGGATTAAAGTTTTATATATTAGATGAGGAGGCTATGTATTACATATGGTCTTGAATGAGCTTTTGGACTTTTTAGATATATCTAAAGAGTCCAAATGCTCATTCAATACCATATGTAATACATAGCCTCCTCATCTAACTTAGCCAGGGATTTGCAATACTATATTTGAGTTGGCTAGCTCCATTTCAAGATATTATAATGTTAGATTATTATTTCTATAGATTTTGATTATGGTAGTAAAATGCTACATAAAACCAGAAACTGTACAAATAATATTATTCTAGATATATGTAAAAAGGACATGGTAGAGAAGATCAAACAATATTAAACTTTTCATAAATAGTTTAGATAAAAATACATTTTCTAATTTTGATTGTAAATTATAAGGCTTAAAGCAATAATTTTTCTAATAATTTTTTTTAATTAATAAATAAAAAAGAAACATTTTCAATCAAAATCACATACAACAAATAATAAAAATAATTTAAAAACAATTTAAAACTTCATACACTATATGACATTACTATGACAAACAACATAAAAATATATAAGCAAAAAATACATACAATGCATCCATTACATTGGAGTCTTCAGAACATACAATGCATACATTAAATTTGACAGAATTATTCACGACACAATTGGTGTCATTTGTTCAGAAAAAATTGTTGAATATGAATGTGCAAATAAGGAGGTTGAAATAAGGAGGTTTCACATTGGATTTGCAGAATTGAGAATTTAAAAACTGTTTTTGTAGGTATTACTTATCAACATATATATCATGAAAAGAATATTGTTGCAGATGAATTGTCAAAGCAGGGGCTGAAGGCTGTTTTTGGAAAGATTAATTACCAGCTATATAACATGCAGGGTCTTCAGGCTGAAGGTTCAGTCCCTATCATTTAAGTACAGTGGAGTTCAGGGAGGCTGTGTTTTCAGATTTCAGGTTTAATATGTGTTGTTACTTTGACAGTAAAAACTTTGCTGTCCCTTTTTGTATGAACTGTTCCATAGATCCTTCTACTGTCACTTTTTGAGCTCTTCGGGGGCAGGGATAACATATTTTCTCTGTTTTGAAATGGTATTTTTTGGGCTGTATTATTTCATTTTGTCTTTGTTTGCTATGTGGCAAAAATCTGAGAGTCTAGAAAGGTTGGAGAAAAAAAATTGCAGATACCAAGTTGAAGATTGTGAAAATGAAGGTAAACTAACTAATACAATTTAACACAACAAACAACAGCAATTTATCACAGTAATTAATGTAACAGTTGATCAATTTTTTGAAAGGAGGATCCAGAAAACATATACTGAATCTATTGGGTATAGGAATAAATTTTAGAACTTTTGCATACGCTTTACAAAATTCAACCTGTGTCCTGCCATTGCTTTTTTTTCAGACATAAAAAAAAAAGATGATGTATTAATCAGTTCATATACTAAATACATACTCTCAGTTGTGCAGTGAGAGAAGCAAATACATATCCGCCAGCAGTATACAGTGCCAATGTAAGAAAGAGGGGCACCGATAACAGTGGGAAACATAATTTGGGGGGTTGATACCACATCCCATTATGATCAGAATTCAAAACATCCCTATAGATAACACGAACAAAAAAAATGTCATAGAAAAAGGAAAAACATCAACCAGTTAGACATGAAAAAACATGTAAGAGTTCAGGAAGAAATATAAGCAGACAATTAGTAAAAATAGCCTGTAGATACGACGGCAAAAATGCTTGGCCAACCATAGGAAGTACTGGGAACATGGATAGTGTTGAAAACCGCCAGCGTCCTGCCATTGCTAGCAGCCACATGAAATTATTCACAGTACACACATGGGGTGGGAAACAAAAGCAAGAAAATAATTCTTGAAAAGAAATTGCAGAAAAAACCCACATGGTGATTGTGATATGGTGATGGATTTAAAAAGTAATCAAAATTTCAAACAGATTCATTTTTTTGTCAGGAAGTATGATTCCGGATAAGCACATGGAGAGATATAATATTTTTTCTTCACTTGAGGAAGTCAAGAGAATGCTCAAGAACCAAAGGTTCTTCGTGGAGAGGATTGACTTGTATCTGGAGCATGTGGAGAGCCATATTTCTTGTGATTTAGATGGTGGGGACTTAATGGATCCTCCTCGCTCCAGTGTGAGGGTTCTAGAAAATATCTCACCTTCGAAAAATGACTAATGAGCATGTATGGTAGGTGGTGTAGTATGGTGATTTCCTGGAAATTCTAGTTTTGTTTTATGTAGGGTACTTGTCATCCTTTTGGTCTACAAAATATGGAGTCATAGGTTGGTCACATCTATATTTTTTATGTGATGGATATGGCCCGCTTTGTTACTGGGCGCTACACCTATGTGTATTGTGCATGTCTATGGTGGTTTTGGGTTATTTCCCTAGGTTATTTCCATTTCTTTTGGCTATCTATGGTGTTGTAAAAGGGACATATATGAGTTTTTTATCACTAATTATCTATTATTGCACCATTCACAGTGTTTTTGTGAGATATCATAAGAATTTACGGTGGGTTTTTGTTTTTTTGTTAGCTGTAGTTGACACCCTTTTATACAAGGGGAATCGATAGATGGTAACCCTCAAAGGCAATAGATAGAGTAAGCAACATGATATGGACTCAAATATCAGTGTTAAGTATGTATGAAGTAGTGTGTTCATTAGGTTGATAGATCTCTATAAGGGATAGTGTTTTATATTATTAATAAGCTGGAAACATAGGTAATTGAAGATTCTGTTATATAAGCATCTCCATAAGTAGTGATTACTCACTATACTATGAAGCAGAGTAATATATATGGTTGTATATATATATAATATGATTATTAGGGAGAATACGTCACACCTATGTAATGAGATAAGAGCTTAGAGAGATTACAGTATAAGTGTAAAGCTCATGTTATTACTATAAGTATTACAGCTCTTGTTTATCCTTATGTAAGTGATTACCTATGTTTATAGAATAGGCTTTATCACCATAAGCTTACTATCACATACCTTATATAGATTACACATATAACGTGATTGGTTTAATGTAATGACTATACTCCAAAGCATGGTTTTCATACCATTATTTAGATGAGTATGTAGCTTAATGAGTACCAAGCTTGTACTTATTTGATATGTGTGACACTATACCCTATTCGTTTGACTAGGATAGTACAATGGCTAGTAAGTAGTAATCAATACTGATTACTTGTACCTAATGAGTACAATTACCATATCTTAATAAGCTCATATTACTAAGATAGCTTGTGATTCAATGCTGGTATGTTACCTATTCAATATGTGTTGTAAATACATGCATACTAATACATAATCAATTACAACCATTACTCTGGTGAGATAAGCACTTGGTAAGCTTATTAATACTCATTATGTAGAACACATGGACCGGTGTAGTTGATATCACATTAGTAGCAGTCAATGGTATTGGTTCTATCCATCCTACGAATCACTGTGTTAAAGCCATTGTAGAGAGCTCATGTATAAGTAAGAATCCTTAGATTACGAGCTCTATTGATTACTATATATGACTGGAATAGTGTATATAAGCCATAACAAGGTAAGCTTTATTACTATTATTCCCATAATCAGGAAGTATAAGCTATTAGTGGTATGAGTTATTGGAACACTTCACAGTATAGCTATATCTAATATGACCTATGATATAGAGCTAAAAAGGTGTAAGCATAAGGTTATAGGTTATGATTGATTAGGTGATTACAATACTACTTAGTTTCATTGATTGCCTACTTTCTCATATTGGGTCCTGTATTTCACGTATGATATGGACATGGAATAGAGGGAAATGCATAGGGCACACATATGGAAGGGCATATAGCTCATATTTTACTGATATACTTAGATTCATTACAATATAAATACTATTCTATTATGGATATAAATGCTTACGTATTTGACCTAATAGCTTATAAGTGGTTATAGCTTGAAACTATCATAGGTCATGCCGAGTGAGCTTACTTTGATTACCACTGTGACATATAAGGTTACCATGAGAACCAATGCCATTAAGCAAAGATATGGAAAACACAACAAGCTGGTATGAGTGATATCATAGTTGCATCATTACCTTAGCTTTAATCAATACGATAACTTGGAACTTATACGTAACTTACAATCCCATATGAGCTTGAGAAAGGTGAAGTAAAGAGAATCATAGTGCTTATCGTATGTGAAACCCTTGCCTTATCATTAGATATACGAACATTACAAGCTTCTCATGATTAGTTAGCTTCATGAAATTGTAAGTAATAACAAGCATATCAAAGCTCTATACATTCAATGGTAATAGAACAATAGATATGAGTATACCATTAGCTTGGTGTATCTAATACTATGATTATGCTTATATCTATCAGTGATATAAGAATGAGTAGAACATGGTGATGTAACCTTTATGATTACACTTGCTATCTATACTTAACCCCATTACGATGGTTAATGACTTGGACACATCACTCTGAACTCTTCATGTGAGACCATGTGTTATGTAAAAGCTTGTATCTTATATAAGCTTTCATCCTTTCTTATGTTACTTCATTATCTATCTTATGGGAATTTCTCTATCCACTAATCAAATAAAAGCATTGGTATCGTTGCATAAACTAAGCTAGTAGATATGTAAGCTTATTAAAGGGTTAAGCATTAGCCTAATGATTTATATACATAATCTGTACAAGCATGGGTTCTATGTAATGCCCTACAAGACCATTAAGAGTAAGTAACATGAATATTGTGATTGGTTTCGATAAAGATGAATGAGTACCATTGACTAGTGATCTATCCTAGCTTATCTTGTATTCAGTATCCCTTGTAGAAACGTATAACATATTCGTATAAAGGTAATGGTAATGGAACCATAACTACCTTATAAGCTTAGTATTACTGCTTACTTTGGTACATGTCATAAGCTCACTTGTACAAGGATTACTGTTCTTCATGGAAATCTAATTTCCATTAGTTTAGCTAACATCATACTCTAAGTAGAAACCAAACATGATGATTAGGAAACATACGTTTAGACTAGTAGACTATGTAAACTGCAAATTACTCATTACTTGGACTGCATGTAAGGATTGTTATAAGTACTAATCCCATTGAGTGGAATGACTTACCTTTAACCTTTAACCAAGAGTTACACGTATATGATAGATCCCTATTACTAGTGTGCTAAGTGTTTATCATAAGTATTTCCATAATAATGAAAAGGATAAGAGCTACTTACTTATAATAATAAAAGTTCTTGTAATAAATATGTCACAAGAAGTAAGGGTAATGTAAGAGGTGAAACTAGTTAATCCATAGAGTTGAATCCATGTATATGACTAATAATCACTACTACTTGTTCAGACTAGTATTATGTGTGTAATTGATTAGGCCAATACAGTGGTATGATCATAACCTGTAGAGTAAGTGACACCTTATCTATTAGCTATGAACAAGTGTATGTTCCAATTGCATATCATAACTAATAAATACCGTATGTTGTATACTTGTATTAAGCCGTATTATGTTACTATGATTACCATGTGATCTTTAGCTCTATGATGAAGCTGTTTTCTTATAATCAATGATACAAAGCAAGAGGTGTATAGTAAGCTTGTACTAGTCTAGAGTAAGTGATTATGCATACATGATTACATATACTATACAAGTAAGCTAAGTGATTTATATAACTGACCCATGTAGGTTCAATACAACCTGGAAGCTGATAGTCTATCAAAAAGGGGCTTAAATGGCAAATTTGGTGTAATGGATTATGAGTTTTTCAGCTCAAATGGACCTGGCGCCAAAGGGAAGGTGAAGTTTAACTAAATCTCTATTGTCCATTAATGTGATACTGAAGCTGCATCATGGAGAAATTGCTAACGGGTATCGAAAAAGCAACTGTAGAAGCTAAGTTTCTGGGAGGAACACTTATCTATGATCTATTGACTGTTCGTGAATTATGTAATCCAAATTATTTTTGATACAAGAAACTTAAGATATGTATTGACTGTAGTGTTATTTTTGAACAGGATAGAATGACTGTTTGTTTTTGGACAAAGTCTGTAAACTACTTTTTAAATATGCCTTACAGAATGTTTTTATGAGGACTGATATGTGCCCTGGTACACTATATACACCAGATGTATTTCTCATGCTGAAAAAAAATGTTATAACACTCGATTCAGATATGTAACACATTTGTAACCCTTATTAGTTATTAGTGATGGCATTCTGTTCTAATCATAACAGTGGTAACTAGTATAATAAATACAACCTCAGGCAGGTAGGCAGAACTCATACCCGATGAAAGCAGGCAGCAATGGTGAAAACGCGCGAACAGCAGTGGGGATGAGCAGGCAGCAACAACGAAAACACGCGAACAGTAGCGGGAAATAATGAAACCGGTAAATAGAATAGCTTCGCCGACGATTATTTTATAGAAATTAGTTCGGCCGAACTATTTTAAAAGTAAAAGTTCGGCCGAACTCATAGTTCGGCCGAAATTTTGTTCAAAGTTTGGCCAAACTTTTGTTGCCAGTTTTCCAATCTCCGGCAAAAATTCTGTTTGCCCGCGCTGTCAATGTGCCGTCAATCTAAATGGAATCATGAGTTTGGCCGAACTTTAGAAAATGTTCAGCCGAACTATTGCCGAAAAAAAATTTCGGCCCCTGATTCTCACAAAAGTGTAACCCAGCTTCATGTTTCCGCCTAGATTAAAGACTGAAAAATTTCCCTCCAAAAAAATTCGCGAAAAAATTTCACTCCAAAATTTCCCCACAAAAAATTTCGCGAAAAACTTTCCCTGCAAAATTTTCATTTCAAATATTTGGTACAAATATTAGTCAAAAGATGTATTTAACATTTTTTTTAATAAACTATTTATGTTGAAATATTTTACCGATATTTATATTCAAAATATCAACAAAATATTTCTATCATGGATGCCTTCCAAACTAAAATAATGTTTTTATTTGAATGATTTAACATTGACTAGATGTAAGTATTAACTATAATATTACTATAATACCTACATGCAAATATTAACTATTTTAACTATAATGACTACTTGTAAATATTTTAAATTTTAAATTTTAAACTTACGTTATATTCATCTAAAATATATTTCAAAATTTATTAACAAACTGTTGGTCTTCAAATATTTCATCATACTTTCTATTCAAAATATCGACGAAATATTCCTTTCATGCATGTCTTCGAAACTAAAATAATTTTCTTATTTGAATGGTTTAAGATTGACTACATGTAAATATTTACAAAAATAACAACATGTAAATATTAACTATTTAAACTATAATATTAACTATAATTAACTACATGTACATATTTTAGATTTTAAAATTTAATCCCATCATTTTAAACATTTATTACATGTAAATATTAACTATGATAACTAAATGCAAATATTAACTATTTTATCTATAATATTAAATATAATTAACTACATGTAAGTATTTCATATTTTATCTGAGATTATATATGAATTATTCAACATTCAGTACATGTATATTAAATAAAATATTAACTATGATAACTACATGGAAATAATAAGTATTTTAACTATAGTATGAAATATAATAAACTAAATGTAAATATTTTAAATTTAAAATTTTAATCCCACATTTGTTAAACAGTAAACCAATCAGACAATATTCGCTATTTAAAAGGAATGATTGTTTCTATTCATCACATCACATCAAGTTTTCTGGTATTTGTTAGAGAAAATTTCTGGAGGTGTTGCGTTGGCATTGGTAACTTCATGGAGGCATTGCATTGGCATTGGAGGCATTGTGTCGCTATTGGTAATTTTGTGGAGGTGTTGCATCGGCATTGGTAACTTCGTGAAGGCATTGCATTGGCATTGGAGGCATTGTGTTGCTATTTTTAATTTTGTGGAGGCGTTGTGTTGGCATTGGTGACAGCAGCTTTTTGCATTTCAAAGGTTAGTTTTCCTTCTATTCTGTCAATTTAAAGACGATTTTGGGGAAAATATGTTTTTCTATAGTTTTTTTGTGTCTAAAAACTACCTTTTTAAGGGTTTTAAGTTCAAAAATCTTAATTTTTTTATATTCTTTTAGTGAAGAAAATGCAAAAAAACTAAATTTTTTAGGGTTTTAAGGACAAAAATTTAGATTTTTTTTTCTTTTTCAAGACTTATAGGTTCATCTAGACAGAAAAATCCATAAAATGACCATGCACATAAAAAAAAAGTAATATTATAACATTTTTTATTTGTTTTTTTAATTATCATAAATATATCAGTGATTTCATTATTTAATTTTTTTATTTTTTTAATTTGAGAATTTTTTTATTTTATATTCTATTTTATTTTATTTTTTTAATTTTAAATATTTAATTTTTTTTCTTTATTGTTTTTATATATATATATATATATATATATATATATATATATATATATATATATATATCAGGAAAATGGCATCAAAAAATATTTCTGTGAATGTTTCTACAGCTAGGGCAGCAGCTTCCAAATCTACAGCTGCAGCTCGACGCACTAAAGATACAACTCCTAAATCTAAAGTTGCAGCTGGACGCACTATGGACATTGTTGGACGCAATAAGGAAATTGTTGCACACACTAATAAAAGTCAAGCAAGTGGGGCACCAGGTTCATTAAAGCTTATTTCTGATTGGAAGAACATCGAAGAAATAGATAAAACCGATTTCTCATGGTATCTTGAAGGCAGTGAAATGGAGGCTGATATACACATCTATTTGATTTGTGGTATGATTGAATTAAATGAGCATTATGATGTGATGGGCAGAGTACGAGACATATGTATGGTCCCGAATACAAACACTATTTATTTTCTTGCAAGGAAGGCTAAAAAATGTGAGAAGGTTAGATATCGTCTATCAATTGTCAAGTATGACACCGATGAAATATCTTCAAAATTTTCTGAAGAAATATCAAGTAACATTGCAAATAACATTGTAAGTATTCTTATTTTTAATTCCTCTATGCATTATTGTAAGGATGATTCAATTTTTTATAAATTATTGATCATTGACATGTTCTATTTTGTTTCATAGGATTTTTTTTCGGGTCTTTCAAACATGTTTGAAGGTATTTATATGTTGGTGCCAAATGTTATGGATGTGATCAAAACTTTCCACAAAGACAAAGCAGAGGAAAGGAGGTTGAAGCAAAGAGCAATAGCTCGTGACACTGCAACAGTACAAAGAGGGGATCAACCAAGAGTCACTAAGGGGGGTCAATCTAGTAAACTTAAACATGTTTCTTTTGAAGGTGTCGAACATGAAACATAAAATTATGATAGAATTAGTGAGGAGGAGATGAGAAACATTGTGCAAAAGGATAAAATAGATCAGACACCAAAAAGAAAAATTGCCAAAGATGTCTCTCTTTTACCTCATGAAGGAGAGCTTGTTTATAAAAAAACTGATATGTTATCCAATAAGACTAGGAAATCAAATATTGGTGAACCTGTAAAGGTCGTGAGCAGCAGTGAAGAACAAATTGAAAGCTCTCACGGAAGCAGAGAAATCATAACACCAGGTGTTGAGTTAGAGGATGGCATTATTAAAACAAAACAAAATGCTATTCGACAAGAGTTGGGGAAGAATAAATTAATTCTTGGTGGCCAAACATTTGAGCTTAATGTTAAAAAATTTTATGGCACAGATGAAGGAAAATCTCAATATCAAATTAGAAAGGCCCATCACCTACATGTACATAATTTAAAAACATTGTTCAGGTTCAATCCATACGCGCATGTGGTGGATTATGTGGTTCTTGTCGATCCATGTCAGGTTCCCAACAAACAAGCATTTGACAAGAAAAAATGTTTTGATTATAAATATTATGTAATTGGAGGGAACCATTCGATAGAGGCTAAGAGACAATTGATTGCAGAATATCCCAATAACTATCTTTTTCAAATAGTGAAATGCATCATTTACGTTGGCTTAACAGAAATGGAATCAAAGTTATTGGCATGGGATCATAATGCAAATAATGAGTACAGAATGAAAATGACTTTCATCCAAAGGGTCATATTTATTCATAATGAATTCATAGAAAAATGTGGTGGGGATAAGACACAAGTTAGTGTAGAATTTCAAAAGGAATGTTTAATGGAAACAGGTTATCAAATTGAAATGAAGGTTAGAAAGAGTAAACCCATAATATGTACCAACAGTAAGGGGGGTCTTGAAATGAAGCAGCTTCCAGAGGATATGACTATTACACCTTGGAGAACAATGCAAGGTGTGAAGGATGATAAATTAGTCAAATCAGTATTAACCCGTGTGAAGTCAGGTGAATTATTAATGGAAGAAATGTGTGTAGAATTTCAAAAGTAAGTTTCTTGAATTATTTCTTATTTTTCTTTCATTATAATTTTCTTTTAAATAAAACATAATGATGTTGGTAGAATTTGTTATACATGTCAATATATTAACGCTTTTAACTTGATTTATTTAGTCAGAAAATTTTTATGAAAATACAAGAACACATGGTTAAAATGTTGAATGAAGACAGTTGAGATGATGTTGTACACAACTACCTAGAAGAAAGTTCTACATCAACACTAAAAGAGTTTTATATTGCATTCAATAAGGTATGTTGATTTATAAATTCATTTTGTTCATATTTAAACTATTTTTATTTTATTACTTATACATATCTATATATATATATATATTTATGTCATTAAAGATGTCGAAGAAGGATGAAAATGGAGTACCAGATACTTTCAAAATATTTATTGAAAAAATTAAGATGAAGAACATGAGAAGGAAGCGTCTTATGAATGTTGAACTAGATCCTACTCTTAATCATTACGTTTGGAATGGGCTCGACAGTGTCCAATATCAAATAATACAAGGTGATTGTGAAGACATTGCATCACTAATACCTAAAAGGGAATATGGCCTAGTTATTGCAGATATTCCTCATGGTTTCAATTTCCCAGACATTGAATATGATAGAGAACCATATACTTATCAAGCTTTTAGTAAAGTGGTTATGGGTTTTCAAGAAGTGACAACATCACCACTTTGGCGATTTGTGAAATTTCATTCAGACACACAGTTTCCAATGTTATTAACAAGCTTCAAGGGTAAATAAAACTCAAGGATGCAACTTACATGGTAAGATTTTGAAAATGTATGTTTGATTCCTCCTAAAAAAATTTATTCATGTAAAATTTAATTAAACTTTTACTATGTTATGTTACAGGCAAAAGTCAAATATTGCTTCTTCCAAAGATCAGCCTAATATAAATGATTGTGAGTTCATCCATGTTGAATTTTGGACAAAAGATGATAGCTATAAGCATATTATTATGAATAAAGTAGATGGGAAGAGTCATAGTCAAGTATTGGTTTATGATGTAGTTGTAAGAAAACTAACATATGAGGATAAAGATGCAAAAGGAGATATAGTTAACATTTATCAAAAACCATAAGGATTGATTAACTATCTTATAGATCTATGTTCAAATGAAGGAGAATGGGTTTTGGATTTATTCTCAGGTTCAGGTAAGTTTTATTATACAAATTTAAATTTAAATATTGTCTTTTTTACTTTTTGTGTCTCCATACTAATTTTCTTACTTATTTTTTTTGTGCTTGATGATTAGGTACAACACTAGCATGTTGCCTACTAAAAGGAAGAAATTGCATTGCCATTGAGAAAGACCTAGTTCAATGAAAATTTATTCAACAAAGAATTAACGCTCTTAAATTCCTTCCAGATGCGAAGCAAGAAGTTGGTTTAAGGAAAGGAGATTTTAATGAATCACGTGTGGCAAAAAAAGCAAAGGAACCTCAACCACCATTATATGGAATGATTGGAAAGGGACACTTTGGAAGATTTGCTGACATGAAAGATCCATTAGAAGACAGCAATGATCAAAAGGAAGAAGAAAATGTTGTGGAAGAAGCCATCAATGCTGTTCTAGATGATGTTGAAGATGTATTAGTTGATATTGTTGATGATGTTTAAGTTATGCTTGCAAACAAAGCTTATTTTTTAGAACTATTAATCAGTTTTACTTGTAATGTTTAGACTTTGACATTTTATGAGAACAACCCCTTTTTTTTTGCAAAAAACATGTGATTGCTATTATTTTTTGACATAAAATTCAATAAAAATTTTGTTTTCTTAAGTTTTTTTGTTAAGATTCTCCTAAAAAATTAGTTTATTTAACATGTTTTTTCCAACAAAAACTCTGTAAAAGTGTATTTTTGCATTTTATTTATACTGAAAAATTGTATTTTTTTGTCATATGGTTCAAAATATTGGTTTTTTAGCGACGATTTTTTGATGTGCATTGAAAAATTATTTAACAATACATAAACATGTAGAAAATATAAACTTTAGAATATTGACCCTTTTTCCATCTTTTATGTATGTGAAAAAGTGAAGATATCATTACAAGTTTTTATTTTAAAAAAAATTATTTTTTTTATTTTTAAAACACAAGTACATAAATGCACTTAAAAATAAACATCTCACAGAAGAAGAAGACATTAGAAAATCTATAGTGTCAAAATCAATCATATAATAAAACGTTGGTGATGATACACCACCACTATTCAAAATCGACATAAAAAACATCACTTAAAAAAAAAAAAAATGAAAAAAACTTAAAGTGCCAAAAACATGCTCAAAATTTTTTTTCTTGATTCTGCATCGCCACTTTTTCAAAATCAGGTGTTTTTCTTGATACTTCAAAAAGTAGGTAACAATGAGGTTACCTATTTCATTGGTAACATTGTTAATTTTGGAGCTGCACTTTAAAAGCCTTTGCTAATATCTGCTAACATGTTCATGATGGGAAACAATTGCCAAATTTCAATATTATCATGATTGAATAATATCCTTCTCCCTGCTTAGGTGCTTGGGTTAAAACTAAACATTAGCTAACAGACACCATTTTGGTACTTACTTTGATAATTAAAAAAAATAAAAATAAAAATAAAAATGATAAGATTATTAAAAAACAAAATTAATATTTTCATAATAAGTACATAAATATCTCTTTCTTACTGACAAAGAAAATTGATATTTTCATATATAGTGCATATTATTCCTTACATTGAAGGAACATATTTTCAATTCTAGTACATATTATTCTTTACATTCAAGGAACATGGATTCCCAAATTTGCAATTTAATGTGAGAATAAAAAATATAACACAACATATTTATTATTTCCATGTTTATGGAAACCTTTAAATGTTTAATATATATTTTTTTAAATTATGGGATATATGTGTTTATTTCATAATAAGTTTTTTAAATTTTAAATTTAACTATTAGAATATTTAAGTGGATGATAAATATTTAATATCTATGAAATATGTGAGATTAGTCATAGTATTATTTATAGATGAAAGATGACGATTTAACTCCAAGTTAGTTATGATCTCTTAATTAATTGATTTCACATTAATTAATTTAAAAAAAAACATATCAATATATGTCATATTGGAAATATAATATTGATAATCTATGTTATTGACTGTTAGTGTGGTTAACAAAAGCTATTTAAAAATTAATAATTTCCATATTAAAGTAGGGTGAGTCATATTGTTACATATTTTTTAAATATATATATTTTTTTGATATATTAATTTTTTTATAATTAATAATACTAATAATAATTTATAATAAAATTTTAATTTACTTAGTCTAGGAAATGTGAGATATATTATAGGAAAATTGTTTTGATGTTTATCATATATTAACAACTATAGATGTTTACAAGTGATTTAATTAATATTATAGTTTAGAATAAAAAAAAATAGATATATAATTAATTCTCATATTCAACAATCAATATAGCCGTCAATAAATCCAAGAAATTAATAAATATAAATCTTCATATACAATTATAAAATTGATATCTCTTCATGACATATCTCTTCTCTAATTATTTGTAAAGCGTTTCTTGAAATATAATATTAAATAAATCCTTCTAATTTAAAAAAAACACAAAAAATGTTTCTAGATTTATTTATAATTATTAATAAATATACTTATTATTATTTTCCTTTAAAATACATTAATTTTATTTTTCAATTTGGAAAAAAAACTAAATGAAGCCATTCAATTTAAAATATTACCTTCATTAATTTAAGTAATCTTATTAAACAACATATTTTAATATCCTAGAGTTAATATTATTAAACATAATAGATTAAACCGTGGGGTTAATACATAGTAAATTAAACCCTATTATGTTTAATTGATTTTATTAAAGATAATACATTAAACCCTAGGGTGAATATTATAACCCCTTAGATTGATATGTCAAACCTGTTTTATCAAAATCAATCATGGTCAACCACGGTCGATCAAGGTCAACGATGTTTCAACGTCATATTGTGACAAAGATTGTTTATCAAAATCGACCATTTTCAAGCATGGTCTAAAGTCCCATTGTGACAAACATTGTCTCAATGTAAAAATCATTCATGGTCAAGCGTGATCCTACGTCGCATTGTGATATGGTTTGCCTCAATATGAAATCAACCATGTTCAACCAAGTTTATTTTAGGGTTTATGATATTTATCTTAGGGTTTATATACCTTGATTTTATAATGTTAATGCCTTGGGTTTAATATTATTCCGTTCGGTTCATAATCCATTGGGATTTTAGTACTAATCACTTAGGTTGATTATTCGCTTGGGTTTATTAATCAAAAGGTTCATATTTCTATGGTTTAATATTATTCCCTTGGGTTTATTATTCACTTTGGTTTATAATATCAATCATGGTCAACCATGGACAATCATGGTTAACCATGATCTAATGTCGCATTGTGACAAAGATTGTGTCAATATGAAAATCAACCATGGTAAACCATGCTCCATTGTCACATTGTAACAAAGATTGTCTCAATATGAAAATCAATCATGGTCAAACATGGTCAAGCATGGTCCAAAGTTGAATTGCGACAATCTAAGGTTTTATTAATATAAGGGTTCAACCATGGTCAACCATGGTCCAACGTCGCATTGTGACAAAGATTGTTTCAATATGAAAATCAACCATGGTCAGCCGTGTTTATTTAAGGTTGTATAATATTTATCTTAGGGTTTATATTATTCCCTTGGGTTTAATATTTTTCCCTTCGGTTTATAATCCCTTGGGTTCTTAGTATTTATTCCTTCGGCTTATTATTCCCTTGGGTTTATAATATCAATCATGGTCAATCATGGTCACTCATGGTCAACCATAGTGAACCACAATAGATCATGGTGAACGATGGCCAACCATGGTCAACCATATTTTATAAAATCAATCATTCTTAACCATGCTTATTTTTATGTTTATAATATTTATCTTAGGGTTTATATGCTGTGGGTTTATAACATTAGTCCCTTGGGTTTAATATTATTCAGTTTGGTTCGTAATGCCTTACGGTTTTAGTATTAATCTGTTGGGTTTATAATATCAATCCATTGGGTTTATTAATCTAAGGGTTCAACCATGGTTGGGTATGGTCCACATGCACATAGAACAAAATAGGAATCCCCATAAAAAAATATGACAGGAAAAGTAGACCAAATATTCTGAGGAGGATGACGGCTTTTAGAATCTGAGGGAAAAAAGGAAGATATGATTTACTATTATTCACTTGTGTTTATAATATCAATCTCTTGGGTTTATTAATCTCACGGTTCATATTTCTAGGGTGTAATATTATTCCCTTCGGTTTATAGTCCCTTGGGTTTTTAGTATTAATTCTTTGGGTTTATTATTTGCTTGAGTGTATAATATCAATCATTGTCAACCATAGGCAGTCATGGTCAACCATGGTCAACCATGGACAACCATGTTTTATAAAATCAATCATGTTCAACCATGCTCCAACATCGCATTGTGACAAACACTATCTCAATAAGAAAATCAACCATCGAAAACCATGGTCCAATGTTGTATTGTGACATACATTGTCTTAATATGAAAATCAAACATCGTCAAACATAGTCAACTATCGTCCATCATTGCATTGTGACAATCTAAGGGTTCAACCATGATTGGGCATGGTCCAACATTAGATTGTGACAATGATTTTCTCAATATTAAAATCAACCATAGTAAACCATGGTCTACCGTGTTTATTTAAGGGTTTATAATATTTATCTTAGAGCTTATGTTATTCTGTTGGGTTTATTATTTTTCCCTTTAGTTTATAATCCCTTGTGTTTTAATATTTATCCCTTGGGTTTATTATTACCTTGGGTTTATATTATCAATCATGTTCAACCTTGGTAATCCATGGTTAATCATAGTCAACCATGGTTAATCATGGTCAACGATGGATGGCCAACCATGGTCAAACATATTCTATAAACTTAATCATGGTCAACAATGTTCAACCATACTTTATAAACTCAATCATGGTCATCCATGTTTATTTTAGTATTTGTAATATTTATCTTTGAGTTTATATACCTTGGATTTATAATATTAGTTCCTTGGGTTTTGATATTATTCCTTTGGGTTCATAATCCTTTGGGTTTATTATTTTCTTGGATTTATAATATGAATCCCTTGGGTTTATTAGTCTAAGGGTTCAACCATGGTCAAGCATGGTCCAATGTCACATTGTGACAAAAATTGTCTCTATATGAAAATCAACCTTGGTAAACCATAGTCTATCATGTTTATTTTATGGTTTACAATAAATTTATCTTAGGGTTTATATACCTCTAGTTTATATTATTCCCTTGGGTTTATAATTCCTTAAGTTTTTACTATTAATCCCTTGGGTTTATAATTCCTCACGTTTTTCGTATTAATCCCTTGGGTTTATAATATCAATCATGGTCAACCATGATCAACCATGGTCAACCATGGTTTATCAAAATCAATCATGCTTAATCACGCTAAATCATATTCAACCATGGTGTAACGTCGCATTGTGACGAAGGTTATGTCAATATGAAAATCAGCCATGGTCAACAATGGTCAAATGTTGCATTTTGACAAATATTGTCTTGATATGAAAATCATTCATGATCAAGCATGGTTAGGCATGGTTTAATGTCACATTGTGACAGGTATTATCTCAATATGAAAATCAACCATGGTCAACCATGTTTATTTTATGGTTTATAATATTTATCATAGGGTTTATATACCTTGTGTTTATATTATTAATCCCTTGGGTTTAATATTATCCCTTTAGGTTCAAATCCCTTGGTATTTTGTATTAATCCCTTAGGTTTATTATTCCCTTGGGCTTATTAATATCAATCCCTTAGGTTTATTGATCTAAGCGTTCATATTCCTAAGGTTTAATATTATTCCTTTGCATTTATAAACTCATTCCCTTGGGTTTGTTAATCTAAGTGCTTATATTCCTAGTGTTTAATATTATTCCCTTGGGTTTATAATCCCTTGGGTTTTTTGCATTAATCCCTTGAGGTTATTATCCACTTGGTTTTATAATATCGATCATGGTCAACCATGTTTTATCAAATCAATCATGGTCAACCATGGTCCAACATCGCATTGTAAAAAAGATTGTCTCAAAATGAAAATCAACCATGGTCAACCATAGTCAATCATGCTCAACCATGTTCAACCATGTTTTTTAAGATGAGTCATAGTCAACCATGGTAAATCATGGTCAACCATGGTCCAATGTCACATTGTCACAAATATTGTCTCAATATGAAAATCAACTGTGGTCCTATGTCAAATTGTAACAAAGATTGTCTCAATATGAAAATCAATCATGGTCAACCATGGTCCAACATTGCGTTGTGACAAGGACTATCTCAATATGAAAATCAACGATGGTGAACCATGTTTATTTTTGGATTTTTAATCCCTAGGGTTTATAATATTAATGCCTCATATGTATAATAATATATTAGGGTTTATAATCTTAGAGCTTTTAGGATTCATACTAAAAACCCATTGGACTAATATCAAGCTCTAGGAATATGAACCCTTACATTAATAAACCCAATGGAATAATATTAAACCCCAGAAATATTAATGCTTGGGTTTGTAATATTAATAATATCTCGGGTTTTTAATATTAATGTGTTGGCTTTATTGATTTCTTAGGTTTGTGATATTAATAATCCCCTGGGTTTTTAATATTAATTCATTTGGTTTAATATTATTCCCTTGTACTTTTAATATTAATTCCTTGATTTATTGATTCTTTGGACTTATAATATTAATGAGTTTAGTTTCTTAATTCCTTGGGTCTAAAATATTAATCCCATTGGTTTCTTAATTCCTTAAGTTTATAATATTAATCCTTGATATGTATAATAGTATATTAGAGTTTATAATCTTAGATTTTTTATTTTAATTCTAAATTTGATAAATGATTATATTAATATAGCATATCAAATTTATAATATAACATATATTAAGTTGACATCTATGGCATATATCAACAACATTTATTTATGTGGTTGTGTCACGTGTGGCTAGAGGAGGCATTTCATAATTAGCACCTTTCAACAGTAAAGCCACATTTCAAAATAGGTTATGCACATTTTACAAAGCTAGAATTTCAATGAATTTAATTTAATTTTCACTAATCTTCACATGTAGTGAATCATTAATTGCATAATATTTTTTTAATAATTTGGTAAAATATTAATTTAGAAAATAAGTTAATTATTTGATTTAGATAAGAAAATAAGTTATTTCCTTCAATTCCACCAATTAATATAGTGGTAAAGACTAGAATATGTTAACATTTTTCATTTTCAGAGTAGTAATTTTAAAAATAATTAAAGTGCCCAATTACAATGAGGAACACCTAAATCTTAAAAGTATTTATATATTGGCTTTATATCTATATATTTGAATTAATAAGCTCAATCTATATATCAAAAATGAAATCAAACATGTTGTAAGGTTGAAATGAAATCAAACATGTTAATAAGGTTTCAACGCAATTTTCCAATATAAATATATATAGATATAGATATATTAAAACAATACACTGCAACTCGATTGATATTTGGTATAAATTTCACATATTATATATAAAATTATAAATAATTGAGTTATAATATAGATATGAATGATTGTAATTTAATAAAAAATATGAATGATTGTAATTTAATTTTTTATTAATGAAAAGGATGAAATCATTTGAAATAAAATTGAAGTGTCCATGTTTCAGATGGTCGTTTCCGGCTATTATATCATTGGCCCGTTACGGTTCTTCCTCGTACACCTGCACTCCGCATACCGTGGAACTCTTTCAAAACCCAAAAGGTGGAAAATTGTGGGATCCGTATAATAATTGCAAGCTTCGTATCTAGCTAAAAGCCCCATGGACAATAATGGGAGTGTGAACAAGTGTTTTAAATACAGGGTAAGAAAGGTTCATGGCAATCGCTATACAGCATCAAAACCTTTTTTGCACTTCCAGGGAGCGAAAACATCAAACGACGTAGGGTTTTAATTACTGGGGTTGCCTGGTAACTTCGACGCAAGTATGCTGGTTGAATCTGAGGTAAGAGCTACTAGCGTCATAAATATCTAAAAGCGCAGAGTCATTGCCAAGATTCCCCTTGGCACTTCACAAACCCCACAGAGAGAATCTCTCACCATTTCATGTGATTAAGGCTTGGTCGGATGCAATAAAGAAAATGGTCGGAGTACTACGTTAGGGTCAGAAAACCAAAAAATTGGATTGGCAGTCAGCTTTATGTTTCATCTAAATGCGCAGAAGTCATTACGAAGATGATTTTAAACAGGATTATAGACAGCCCCACCAGCAGAATCTCTCACTATTTCATCCAATTATCGATTCTGATCGACTATTAGTTAGCCTCTAATTCATCTAAAGCCTCACTGTCACTGCCAACACTCCCATGCGCAGACCCACCAATAGAATATCTCACAGTTTCATCTAATTAAAGTAGAGGCCACTTGGATGTGAGAAAGGAAAAGATCTATCACAAAAGCTTTCTATCTTTATTAAAGCGCACAGTCATTGACAAGATTCGTATATCAGCGGGGTTGTATAGGACTCCACCTCTGGAATCTCTGATGATTTCAACTGCATACTTGAAAGAGAATACTTGTGACCCCATCTCGGTTAGACCCTCCCCGATGGATTCCTATCAAACCAGAGTTTTTAGTCCGACATGCTCCTTTCAATCACTCTGGTTTCACACGAGCCCAAACAAAACTGCTTACGCCATCGTTGATGTTAATCCTGTTTAGATTGCTCTTCTGTCCCTCTGCTTCTATAAGCAGAAAATTGTCATCTTCGATGTGCAGAATGTCTCCACGTTGTGTGTGAGTTATTGCCCATTATCTCAATTGTAATGGGATTTAACTTGGTTGTAAATTGAAGAATATTTTAGAATTACTTAACCCCTCTTCTATACACATATTTAGAAGAACTGGCTATTGGGTAAGTGGTCTTATATGATATTCCGAAGAAGAATTGGCTATTGGGTAAGTGGTCTTATATGATATTCAGAAGAATTGGCTATTGGGCAAGCGGTCTGGTATGACTTAGAGTTGAGTCCAATGACTATCATTATAATCTATAATTTCTACTTGCTTATTTATATCATAAAATTAGTCCAAATATCAAATTTGGGCTTATTAGTCCAAAAAAATCGAAAATTACTTGCGTATTTATATCATAATTTCTACATGCTTATTTATATCATACTTATCAAATTTGGGCTTATCAGTTCAAAAAAATCGAAAAAATAATAGGTTAATTGTAATATCTTAGGGGAGGTTGACCATGCGTGGTTGTATGGTTTTATTATTTTATATTTATTCGGACTTTGTTTATTTTTGTAGATTTTGCAGTTAAATCGCTGCGCGGTGGTAGATTCCTTGTCCCACAAATAAGAAGATTTCATACACCAATTTGGTGTCTGATTTGACTATCACCTTAAGATTGGATTGAATTAGATTGGACTAAACAACTCAAGTTGGCAGTGTGTTGTTTTCTGGTTCTATTATTTTATCTATTGGCACTTCTAACTATTTGTAATAAACTTTACAATTTTAATAGTTAAAAGATTGTAGTTAAAAAAATTATTAATTAAAATTTTTGTATTAAAAAATAATAGAAAAAGTTAAGTTTTATATTTAAAATTTTGCAAAAAAATTATAATTTCTTATTGTATTATCGTAATTATATTGGATGATAACTCTGAGTGGGTTGGACAGTAAACCATAGTTGTTTGTGTGGAATTCAATTAAACAAGTTTTTTTTTTTTTGTGATTTATCATCAAAATTAATTAACACATATTTATTGGTGAATAAATCTAGATTTAAAAATGATAATGATTAACCTAAAAATTTCTTTGAAAAGTAATTTTAATATTCAATATTTAAATTTTTTACAATTTGATTTCGAGTCTTTGCTATTTATATTAGTAAATTTCACTTACATTTTATTCTAAATTTCAATACTAATAAATTTGATTAAGATAGAAGAAAGTAAATAAGATCTTTTTAACAAAATTTTTATTTAAAATTTGTAAAATTTTGAAAATAAATAATTATATGTTAATCTTTATCAATGTGTAGATTCAACATTTTTTACAGTATTGAATTATTTTTTTGAGTATTTATAGACTTTGTTTTAGGTGTCTAATCAAATTCGAATCTTTATTCAAATTCAAATTCATGTTCGTATTCCGTAACTATATTTTAAATAAACATAGGGAAATTGAGAAATTTGAACCTCAAACTTTCTCATACCTAACACTTCATTTTCGCAAAGATTTTCAATTCACCTGCCGGTATGGTTATTCCCAAAACTTATAATTAACAAATCACTGGCCCTGATTTGTAACTTATTATATCCTGGACTATGGTGTTCGTTGGTATATAACCTTTATTCAGTTATGGAGAATCGATTGAACAGCAAAACTATGCTCTTTTTTTTGCTTCATGAGTTGGCAGAGTCTAAACAAAAAGTGATAGAATCTGCTTGTCTGGAAAGTGAGATTCCACAATAATAATTGGAAAAAATATCATGAATGTCTCATACTTCAATTCTCCGTTCATATTTGTCAAGATTGTGCATCGACTATGAAAATGTTGATAGATATCCATCGATCCGTACGACTAAGGAGGTGCTCTTCTCCTATAAATACCATGGATCCCCGAGAGTACAGCATAATCTTCCCTTCATCCTCTTGTATCCCCTTGTTAGTTGTTCTCCTCATCTCCGGAAATGTCTCTAGGGAGTTGTAGACAAGATATGGCTTGGCAATTGGCTACGTCTTTCGCTGCCTGCAAATGCCTGCTTATTACTTTCACGATGTTGATCTCTGTATTTCCTTTGATCCAATCCAGGCATGTAACCAACTTTCCAGTACGTGAACTAGTTGGTGTGGGATTACCAGAGGAACCCCTTATTGGGTTGAGAATAGATCTTGTGCGTACAGATTCACCACTTTCTCCATTCTCTCCAGCTAATATTACATCCGCTGACCGTCTGAAACGAGCGATCAAACGCAGTCATGAAAGACTAGAAAAGCTGCAGAGGTCTGTTGATAAAGTGAAGGCAGTGGAGGCTCCAGTATATGCAGGAAATGGAGAATTTCTCATGAAGATGGCGATTGGCACGCCATCATTATCCTTTTCTGCAATTCTGGACACCGGCAGTGACCTCACATGGACTCAATGCAAGCCCTGCACTGATTGCTATCGTCAGCCAACTCCAATCTTTGATCCCTCCCACTCTTCCACTTACAGTAAGGTCCCCTGCTCAAGTTCTCTGTGCCAAGCACTTCCGATGTATTCTTGCACTGGTTCAAATTGTGAATACTTGTATACTTATGGTGACCAGTCCTCCACTGAGGGTATACTTGCTTACGAGAGCTTTACCCTTTCTTCTCAATCCCTTTCCCATATTGCGTTTGGTTGCGGGCAGGACAATGAAGGAGGTGGGTTCAGCCAAGGAGGTGGATTAGTAGGCTTCGGTCGAGGTCCTCTATCCTTCATCTCACAGCTTGGCCAGTCGGTGGGTAACAAGTTTTCTTACTGTCTCGTCTCTGTTAGTGATCCACTTTCCAAAACCAGTCCTTTGTTTATAGGCAAGACCGCTAGTTTGAATGCCAAGACTGTCAGTTCGACTCCGCTGGTTCAAAGCATATGGAATCCAACTTTCTATTATCTTTCGTTGGAGGGAATCAGCGTTGGCGGGCAACTATTGGACATCGCCGATGGTACTTTTGATCTTCAATTCGATGGGAGTGGCGGTGTTATCATAGACTCCGGAACAACTGTCACATATCTGGAACAGACTGCATATGACGCTGTGAAGGAAGCAGTGATCTCATCAGTTAGTCTCCCGCAGGTTGATGGGTCTAACACTGGACTGGACCTCTGTTTTGACCAACAATCTGCCTCTTCAACTTCAAACTTTCCGACTATAACTTTCCACTTCGAAGGAGCAGATTTCAATTTGCCAAAAGAGAACTACATATATACTGATGGCAGTGGCATAGCATGCCTTGCAATGTTACCCAGCAATGGGATGTCAATATTCGGTAACATTCAACAGCAGAACTACCAAATACTTTATGATAACGAGAGGAACGTGCTCTCCTTTGCGCCTACTGTTTGTGATACCTTGTAACTTGTAAGCAAGAAGATGTGCTGTGGTGGTTAGTGTTTGCTAAGGGCATGGTTTTCTCTCTTTATATATCTTGTAGTTTCCTACTACCGCTATAACAGTTAGACGCAGAAAGCAAGAAGATAGGCTATGGTGCTTAGTATTTGCAAGGGGTGTGGATTTTCTATATCTATATATTTTGTAATTTGGTACTACTGCTGTGGTTTGCATGCAACAATATTTTTAGATTGTATATTTATAGATAAAGAAAGATGTTATTGCCAATTTAAGATTTCATATATCCATGATGTGTTTGCATGTGGGCGATCACTAGGATAATGATGTGGACTAAATATTTCTCCTGTTCAATGAAGAAGTTTTTTATTGCTTCTAAAGAACAAGAGAGAATGAAGATTCACTCAACAAAACAGAGTTTTAAAACTCAATTTGCAGAATGAACAGAAACAATTTAGGACAAGTTTTCTTAATTCATAAAAGAATAAAAGAAATACAAAATCAGAATGAAACTGATTCTTCCTCCTTGAGAGGGATTCACAAAGTATAATAGTAGACTGTAAAAACAATAGTGCTCACAAACTTCTCTGTCCTCAAATCCGCACATACAGTTCTTACAATCTTGCTGTGTATTTAGCCTACGGGCCACAAAAATTTCTCTATTTCTCTTCTCTGACTTTTTAAATAGCATAACAATGCAATAATCCTACATTCTTACATACATACGATAAGCCTTCTAGCCATTTCTTTTATGAGGTGCGGTTACAATAAAACAATTTAAACCGACCAACAAAGCCGGATCTCAAAATATATGATATCCATTTGAACTCCTTATCGCATCAGGAAGTCCATCGGCGATTGCAAACTCAGAGGCCAAAAGGTTAACACCTTTCGCTTTTACAAACTGCGATGTGCAATTAGCAATGGTAGTGGAGACCACATCGCATCACAACATCAGAAGCGATCAATTCAATGGAACAAACAATAATCAGAGGAACTTTTGCGATCCTGCGATTGTGATGGCATGGGGCCCATATCACATCGCAACATCGGCGAAAATCGGTTCAACAGTCCTTTGTGGACGATCACTTGAAAACTTGCGATGCGATTGGAGTGGGGTCCACATCGCATCGGAGAACAAAAGTAGTGCATCAGACATGCAACAAAATTTGTGATGTCGCGACTGCGATGGAGGTGGGACCTCATCGCATCGCCAAAACTCTTTGGTGTGCACGTATTAAGAATTTTGAAATTTTGCATGCAATAGTGTTAAAACTATCATCGCATTGCATTGCTGCTTGTGATGCAGTGAACTTGTGCCGCCTCAAAACATTAACTCCGCCAATATGTAGGTACAGCTTTAAAGCCCGATTCAA
The DNA here is from genome assembly GCA_034641835.2 of Pinus albicaulis. Lineage (NCBI taxonomy): Eukaryota > Viridiplantae > Streptophyta > Pinopsida > Pinales > Pinaceae > Pinus > Pinus albicaulis. The sequence goes on along the minus strand of CM076575.1, from coordinate 1,538,927,719 downwards.
CCTGTAATCGAAGCTCTGCTCTACTGGTGAGACTTTGAGTCTGAGCGATTAATATGCTCCTGTGTGAAGTCTGCTACTGCCTTAGATAAATATCAAGGGGCCGATTCTTATCTACTCTGCACTTCTCTTGTCTGAGCTTTTCGATCCTTTGGCAATTCTATAGGAAGATGGAAATTGCCTTTGTTAAGGCTTCAATGTGCCGCAATCTAGTCCTTCTGCAATTACTACTGATTGATAACAGTAGTTGGAATTAATCTCCAACACTCCCCCTTAATTTCAACTACTGAGTTTTTCTGCATACCCAAGCATTCCCTAAAATGATCAAAGCTTTTCTGAGCTAATGGCTTTGTGAGGATATCCGCAAACTAATCCTCTATTCTGCAGTGTTAGAAAACAATCTCACCATTGTTGACCAATTCACGTATAAAATCAAAATTGGTGTCTATATGCTTTTTCCTTTTATGAAAAACATAATTTTTAAATAATGCTATCGTTGAGCTATTATCACTGTAAATGGTTGTGCTCTGTTCTCGTTCATGACACAAATCTCTGAGAACTCTTCTCAGCCATACTGCCTGGCATGTTGCTGCTGTTGCTGCCACATATTCTGTTTCTGCTGTAGATAAAGCAATTACTGGTTGTTTCTTGGAAGCCCATGAAACTGCTCCCGATCCTAAATGAAACACATATCCTGATGTGCTTGTCCGATCCTCAACACTTCCAGCCCAATCACTATCAGTGTAACTTGTCAACATGAAACTTTCAGAAGAGGAGTATAATATGCCAAACCCCTTCGTTCCATTTACATACCTTAGAATCCTCTTGGTTGCCTACCAATGAGTTTCTTTTGGTCTTTCCATGAATCTGGATATTACACTAACAACGTGCATAATATTCGGCCTAGTTGTAGTCAAATACATAAGGATGCCAACTATGCTCTTATACAACTTTGGATCAAAATTCTTGCTGCTATCTTCATTACTCAATTTCAACCCTATTACTTTGGAGTCACAGTTGCCTTGCTATTCTTCATGTTAAATCTCTTCAACACTGCTTCTACATATTTAGCTTGAGAAATGAAAACACCATTTTTACTTTGGTCTACTTCAAGTCCAAGAAAATATCTTAAGAATCCCAATTTAGTCATTTCAAATTCTCCTTTCATGACTTCTTTAAAATCAGCAATGAGAGAAGCATCATTGCTAGAAAAAATTAAATCATCTACATATAAAACAACAATAAGTGTCTTACCGTCATTCTCCTTTATGTAGGGTGTGGGTTCACCATCACACTTATCAAACCCATTCTCAATCAGGTAAGCATCTATCCTACTGTACCATGCTCTTGGAGCTTGCTTCAGCCCATAAAGAGCCTTCTTCAGTTTGCATACTTTATGCTCTTGACCTTCAACTTCATAGTCTGGAGGTTTTTCAACATAAACCTCTTCTTTTAACACTTCATTCAGGAATGCAGATTTAACATTCATTTGATAAATCTTCCATTTGTGTTGTGCCACAATAGACAACACTGTTATGACTGTTTCCATCCTTGCTACTGGTGTAAAAGTTTCATCATAGTCTCTCCCTTGTTGCTGCTTGTAGCCTTTAACAACAAGTCTGGCCTTGTGCCTTTCGATCTTACCTTCAGTATTGCTCTTGGTTTTATAGACCCATTTAACTCCAATGGCATCTTTGCCTTCAGGGAGGTCCACTAACTCCCATGTTTTACTCTTCTCAATTGCACCAATTTCTTCATTCATTGCTTCAATCCATTTATCATCATTTGCAACATCTTCAAAATGGATTGGGTCATCAACATGAAAATACAAAGCGAATAATAAATTCTGACTGGTATTGTTACTTACCTCACCAGGTTCATAAATCTAACTCAGATTTCTGAATCTTGGTCTTCTTGGTGTGCTTGGAATTTCATTCGAACTTGAGGGCATTCTAGATCCCTGTGATGTGCTTGGAGTAGCACTTCTTTGACTTCTCAAGGCTGTTCAAATTCTAGTTTGTGGTGGTGGAGGAGGAGAAACAGAAGAAGGGTTAACCACTATTATTCCTTCTTCTTGTTCTTCATGAGACATAGTTGTCTTCACGTTCATAGTCTTTTCTAGACTTCCATCCCAAGCTTCTTCTTCACAGAACTTCACATCTCTGCTTACTATTAATTTCTTGGTGGATGGATTATAAAATTTGTATGCTTTTGACTCATCACAGTAGCCAATAAAGACACAATTCTCCCCCTTACTATCAAGCTTCTTCCTTAGCTGATTCGGTACATGTACATATGCTACACAGCCAAATACTCTCATGTGAGTGATAGTTTGCTTTCGTCCACTCCATGATTCTTCTAGTATTATGTTCATGACAGCTTTAGCTGGCCATCTCTTCAAGATGTAAACTGTGCAAGTGACAGCTTAAGCCCAATACTCATGCAGCAAGTGTTTTTCCTTTAGCATACTTCTGACCATGTCCAAAATGGTCCTATTTTTACTTTCTGCAACACCGTTTTGCTAAGGTGTATACCTCATAGTGAATTGCTTTTGTATGCCATTTTCTCTGGAAAAATGCAGAAAGTCCTTGGAGATGTACTCTCCACCTCTATATGTTCTGAGCACTTTGATATAATTCCCACACTGTTTCTCAACAAGAGTTTTGAAGTGGCGGAATTTCTCAAACACTTCACTCTTCTGTTTTAACACATACACCCATATCTTTCTGGTGTAATCATCATTGAAAGTTGAAACATATTTATTTCCAGCAAATGATGGTATTTGTAGCAGTCCACACACATCAGAGTAAAAAATTTCCAAGGGTGTTTTTTCCCTTATACTCTTTCCTACTGGAAAGCTTTCTCTATGTTGTTTGCCCAAGATGCAGCCTTCATAAAGGCTGTCCAGCTTCTCAATCAATGGAAATCCCTTTACCATTCCCTTTCTGTGCAATAGATTCAGGTCTCCAAAATTGAGATGTCCAAATATCAAGTGCCATAACCAGTTCTCATCCTTCACTTGCTCTTGAAAGACTTCTTGTGTTACAGCTACAATAATTTTTCCTTCTTTCAAATCTGCCCTGAGTTTGAGAGGAAACATTCTATTGCTGGTCATCTGCACCTCTGCAATGATCTTCTTATTTGGAGGTATGTCTCTGATTGTACACACATCATTTTTGAAGAACACATTGTAACCTTTGTCAATGAGCTATCCAATGCTCAAAAGATTACATTTCAGACCAGGTACATAGTATACATTTGGCACAATTTTCTGTTCTCCATTTCTTGCTTGGATACTGACTCTGCCTTTACCCTTGACAGAGATCTTACTATCAGTTCCTGTTGTTACCTCAGATTTCACATTTTCATCCAGATTGGCAAACATTTATATTTTTCCAATCATGTGATTACTACAACATGAGTCTAAGAACCAAACATCTTCTTGTTTGTCTTGTGCAATGTTACATGTTAATAGCACAATCTTTGGGCTCCTATCTTCTTCATTTGCAAAATTAGCATTTTTCCTATTATTCATGTTATTTTTCTTTTTCTTACATTCATTGTCATAATGGCCTAATTTCTTGCAATAATGACATTGGACTTGGGATTTGTCATACCTTTGTCCATGAGCTTGTTGTTTTCTTGAACCTTTATCTTGCTTTTGATTGCAGCTCCTTCCACTTGTGCTAGCATGATTATTTCTGCCTCTGTTTTGGCTTCTTCCACGACCTCTGTTATTTGATTATTTCTGCCTCTATTTTGGCTTCTTCCACGACCTCTGTTATTTGCTTTGCCTCGACCTCTACCTTGGCCGAATGACATCTGAGTCTTGAATGCTTGCTCCAAAGAGGAATATGTTCCTCTACTCAGTATATGTTCATGAGATATAAGAGAAGCACTGAGTTCATCTACCGTGAACTGTGAGAGATCCTTTGTCTCTTCTATTTTTACCACAATAGCTTCAAACCTTAAGGGTAAAATTCTCAAGATCTTCTGTACAATCCTTCTTTCTTCAAAAGTTTCACCATGAGATCTTATTTGAGTTATCAACCCAATAACATGAGTGAAAAATGAATCTATTGTATCAGATTCCTTCATTCCTAGTGTTTCAAAGTCTCTCCTCAACATCTGCAATTTTGTAGTCTTCACCTTCTCCATGCCTTGATAGGTAGTTTTGAGAATATCCCATGCCTCCTTGGACTTCGTTTCTGCTGTAATCCGTGGGAAAACACTCTCATCTACAAATTGAAAGAGATAAAAGAGGGCTTTTGAGTCCTTCTTCCTGTTATCCCTTAATAGGTCTCTTTCTACTGTTGTCAAAGCAGCCAACGCTGCTGCATCTACAGGTTCAGGGTAGCCATTTTCAACTAGCTCCCATAATTCCTGAGAAGCAAACAAAAATCTCATAGTTATGGACCAGTAACAATGATTCTTCCCATTAAACTATGGAAGTTGGGAATTTGTCAAACCAGTTCCAGCATCTGCCATCTTAACTATATAAATAAAGAAAAAAAGATGACTGTATAATAAGACAAGCAAGAACTTTCTTTGTTGAAGAAAATATGCTCAATAAGCTTCTTACAGCTCTTGCAATGGAAAAACAAACTCTGTTTTGTCTCACCGAGTGCCTAGACTAGCTCTGATACCATGAAGAAGTTTCTGATTGCTTCTAAACAACAAGAGAGAATGAATATTCCCTCAACAACACAGAGTTTTAAAACTCAATTTTCAAAATGAGCAGAAACAATTGAGGACAAGTTTTCTTAATTCATAAAATAATAAAAGAAATACAAAATCAAAATGAAACTGATTCTTCCTCCTTGAGAGGGATTCAAAAAGTATAACAGTGGACTGTAAAAACAACTGTGCTCAGAAACTTTTCTGTCCTCAAATCTGCACATATAATGCTTACAATCTTGCTGTGTATTCAGCCTGTGGGCCACAAAAATTTCTCTATTTCTCTTCTCTGACTTTTTAAACAGCGTAACAATGCAATAATCTTACATTCTTACATACATACGATAAGCCTTTGGGCCATTTCTTTTATAAGGTGCCATTACAATAAAACAACTTAAACTGACCAACAATGCCGGATCTCAAAATATATGAAATCCATTTGAACTCCTTATCGCATCCGGAAGTCCATTTGCGATCGCAAACTTAGCGGCCAAAAGGTTAACACCTTTGCGCTTCTACAAACTGCTATGTGCGATTAGCGATTGTGGTGGGGACCACATCGCATCACAACATCAGAAGTGATAAATTCAATGGAACAAACAATAATCGAAGGAACTTTTGAGATCATGCGATTGCGATGGCGCGGGGCCCATATTGCATCGCAACATCGGCGAACATCGGTTCAACAGTCCTTTGCAGATGAACACTTGAAAACTTGTGATGCGATTGGAGCGGGGTCCACATCGCATCGGAGAATGTCAGTAGTGCATTAGACATGCAACAAAATTTGCAATGCCATGACTGCAATGGAGGTGGGACCTCATCACATCGCCGAAACTCTTTGGTGTGCATGTATTAAGAACTTTGAAAGTTTGCGATGCGATAGTGTTAAAACTATCATCGCATCACATCGCTACTTGTGATGCAGCAAACTTGTGCCACCTAGAAACATTAACTCTGCCGATATGTGGGTAAGGCTTTAAAGCCTGATTCAACCTGTAATCAAAGCTCTACGTTGCTGGCGAGACTTTGAGTCTGAGCCATTACTTTGCTCCTGCGTGAAGTCGACTACCGCCTTAGATAAATATCAACGGGTCGATTCTTATCTGCTCCGCACTTCTCTTGTGTGAGCTTTCCAATCCTTTTGCAATTCTACAGGAAGATGGAAACCGCCTTTGCTAAGGCTTCAATATGTCGCAATCCAGTGCTTCTACAATTACTGCTGATTGATATCAGTAGTTGGAATTAATTTCCAACATTGAATCGGTTATGAGACTAATAACAGGTTTTTTATAATCAAAATATGGTATATCATATGATATGAAAATGTATATATGCTTGAAATTTTTTTCCATTCCAAATAATTAAAGGTGATGGCACGAATGATTTTGAGATCATTCATTTAAGGTGATGGAACGAATGATTGTGAGACAATTGAAAAAGTTAAGCTTAACGATTCCACACGTAAATGTTTATGGAATGTTTATTCAATCTTTTGGACATACCGCAATGGGGACATGCAAATGCAAAGTCCCAATGGGGACATGCAAAAGCAATTGATAATGTTGAGTATATGGCATGTCAACTATCAAATCAACTTAGTGATAAACTCAATCAATTTGACAACAGAAAATATTTTACTAAAAAGTACCATGCTTCCTATGCACATTGGATTTCCACGATTCTAATTTCCTTATAAATTTGTTTTAAAAGTTTAAAAGGTTGATTTATATCTAAAAGAATTTTATTATTTTATGAGCGTCTATCATTGCAAATAATTAACTTCTAAAACAATTTTTTCCTCATTTATAATATCAAAATATTTATATGTTTGGGGGAGTAAAGGAGGGATACTCCCATAAAGTTTAATCAAATTATTACGCTCAAAAGAGTATTTTTTCACACTAGTTATGATAGTCCAAGTTAATATTGGTTTCACTAGAAAATATGGATAGATACATCATCCTCATCTTTTTTATCCAGATTATTGTTTTTATAATTGGATACTTATAAAATTAAGATACAATAATTGTATCGAGAAACATATAATTATGAGCAGATGCTTTCATATAATTATTTTGAAATAGATATTTATCACAAGTTTAATTGATATTATAGTATTGAGAAAAAGATAGATAGAGAGGACAAATGTTATTATGAATTTAAACGCAACTATAAATTAGTAAAATTTTCACTATCTCATATGAAAAAATCCTTTTTGAAACTCATATCATTCTTATCATTTTATATGGTTGTTAAGAAAAAAAATTCTTTGAAGCTCATATCATTCTTATCATTTTATATGTTTTTTAAGAAAAAAATCTCTTTGAAGTTCAGATCATTCTTATCATTTTATATGGTTGTGAAGTTTGGAGATGAAATATTTTTAACAAATTCTAGAGAAAGATAAAATTGGTCCAAAAAGAAATTATCAATTTAAAATTGAAGGCAACGCACCATATCATATCCATCTCTTAGAAGTGATTCTTTCCCCATTAAGAGCATGACTATAATTTCACCTGGAGACATATAAAACCATAAATAAAATATAATATATAACATAAATTTATATCAATTTTAAAGAGATAAAGTAGGTCCAAAAAAATATCATTATATTTATTTCATAAATATTTCAATATAAAAAGGAAATACACCATTTAATACATAATATAAAATTCATATACAAAACTTAAAATTATTAATAATAAAAAAAATATTCAATGTAGATTATAAATAAAATATTATTAATGGCAAAAAAATGTTTAAATTCCCATGCTAAGTAAAGTACTTCAATGTGAATCGTGATTATATGTATATATTATATAAATTCATCCAAAAAAATAAATTATTATGGTTAAACAAAAATTCAAACATTTCAACTAGTTTTACTATTTTACATTTCGGTCATTTTTCATATATATATTTCTTTCAAATTTGTCTAAAATTTATCAAAGGTGTGTTCAAATTGCAAGTTTATGTTGTCTAGTCTACACAATTCAAGTGTCCAATCACATTTTCAAGGTGTTGTATCCATTTATGCATTCAAAACTATAATGTCAACAATGAAAAATTACATATGTTGACATAAAGCATCTATTAAATATCTTTTCATATAAAATGAGACACTTTGATTCACCAAGACATCCTTCATTTTTGAAAGAGCTTCCAACAAAATTCTAGATAAAATACTTGAATAGTTAAATATGAGTCCTGCCAATACTATTTCAACTTTTAATGGCAACCACTTGATATTGAAGTGTGAAGCATTAAAATCACCATGAGTTTGCTGATCACAACTATGAGGTGACAGAAAGGATCATACAAAAATGCATAGGATACTTATTATTAGTATACATTTCTTTGAATGAATCAATATCCCACCTTTAACCCTTTACAATATGGATAAATTTGGCATGGGTTGCAAAGAAACTTGAAAGATATTCCTTATTTAACATGACCTTGATTGTATGGAGGTGATACGTTTTATGGAAAGTATCAACCTTCGTAGAGGCTACAATTTTTCGTTTTTTTCTTGATAATCCCCTCTTGCATCAAATAAATTTGTTGCACTTTCCATATATTCATTTCATTATATGGCATCACAAGTGGGTTTTTGGTGATTTAATGAATCTCATACTTTCTAATGATTCACATCATCATGTAGTCATCATCTTCGGTGTCGAGAAAGGAATTGGCATACATATCATCAATTTCACCCCAATCTAGATGAGCATTGTTTCCATTGAAAGCTCCAATATCTCCATAAAATATTTTAGGAACAAGTGGATTGAACACTACGGGCATTACAATGTTTATTTTATTCCCCTTACTCATTTGTGCTTTAGACATCTTGTCTACTTGACATTTTCAACACTTGCACGCAAAAGCCACCATAAGATATATGATACATATTTCATAAAAGGAAAATTAATTCGACTATGATAACTTACTCAAAGTCAAATTGAACTAGGGATGAGACAACTAGCAAGTAGTGGGCACAAGCTTTAGTGCAGGGAGATAAAATTGAGCTTAAGGGTTGTGTAATTACACAATACTACAATAGTGAAAGGTGAGGCTCAGTAGAATAATTTAAAAAGATCTCAGTGTTGTAACATGTAAATAAGGACTTTAGTGTAGTCCTAGGCAATGTTAATTCCAACAGAAATACACTGGGGTAATTGAGTAGAGCTATTGGTGCATTTCATTTTAACTATTTATGCCACTATAGAAAGTTTTCATGTGAGAGTATGACTTGATATGAAGTGCATGTGGGGAAGCACTAAGAAAATTAAGAAAATATTAACCTTAATCATATAAAGTCACATCCATAGTCATTGAATCTAAGTGTGACAAAATGGATTGGAAAGTGGGAGGATCCCTTTGGTGGAGATAGATTAGGCTTGTCCTAGAGGATTTAAGGAAAATTATTTGATAGTGATGGCCTAATATAAAAAAAAGGCTAGGAATATTTCAAAATAGTGTTAAATGGGAAACTGGGATTTTCTAAGTTCAACACTTTTCTTCTATACAGTTAGCACTAGGGAATTGGGAGAAATTAATGTATATAAATTATATTAAATTCTTTCCTCTTACTTCTGATTTTTGATATGAGGTATGCATGGAGGTGGGAATATTTCTTGTTATTGTCTCACTGTGGGATAATGAGTAAAGGATCAAATCGGTCATTGCCACAACCATTTAAAATTTTGACCTCTCATCTTTTATATGGGGTATTTTGAAGAAAATGGGAGACAATGCTCGATACTTTGTTGGCATTGGGAAAATGAGTGGGTGTATTTAATATAATGTAAAAGGTTATAATATTTGATCTATGATATGGGAAAATGTAAATAAGAATGGATTTTATTAATAGGATAGCTTTAAGGTTAAGGGGTTCAACATAGGTTATGATTCATTGAGAATTTATTGCTATTGGTCTAAGGTCGATGTAAATCTACCAGTGGAGGGTCATAACACAAATTTGAATTTCTCTAGGGGATGGATGTTGGGAAAAAAAATTGGTGATCTACTCAGATGACTAGTTATCTCTTTCATCACTTTAATCTTGTTATCATATTAAATTCCTTTTTTACGATAAAGATATGCCTTAGCCAATTCAAGTGTTATGCACTTTTTTGTCCAACATCACCTGGTATATATTTTCAAGAATGTTTTGATTCATAGATATGTATATAAATGTATACTCTTTGAGGATTACCCGAGGACAAGATTATAGGATTAATTAAATTTATTTCAAAATTTACTTGATAACCTCAAGTTTGACTCAACAGAGAAACCATGGTGTTTTTGAGTGAGAGTTTCAATGTGTGTACCTCATCTCCAAATCAAAATGAGCAGAACCCTCTTACATATAGGAAAATAATGCCCCATAAAGCACTTCTCCTTAAACATCTTTATAATTGAATAGTTCCACACATATGGTGATTGGGACAAGGGTCCAAGTAATAAGACCCTCTCTAAATTCATAATAGTAAAAATAGATCCAAAACTTGAATTAAGACCTAAAGGGGTCTCATGTTTTATTATCTATGTTCAAGCATTAAGCTTTAATATTAGGCAATAGGTCCATAAAATAATGGTGTGTACTAAGGACTAGGTCCAATAGTTAAACGTTTCCCTTTTGGTATTCTTCATCCTATTAATCAGGATTATAAAATTTTCCTCACCCACCAAAGGCCTTTTGGGCTCCAAGTCTTATCCTAGGTTATATGGAAGGTGAATGTTGGGAATATTACAACTAATGATCACCAATTTGCATCAAAGATTGAGAGATTTAATTTTGAGAATGATTAAGACAATTTTTCATATGAGGTAATGGTTTACCAAGCTGAGAGTGCATCTCTCGTGAATATAGCAGCAGCTCATGAATTTGGTAATGTTAATGAGCACATGCATGCTTTGATATCCTACCATAGAGTGGATGAAAATTATGTTGATGAAATTTCTGATCTCTTTTTTGAACAGAGACTAATTTTGGAAATATGGAAAGTGTCATGTTTGAAGAAGAGTTCAAGGTTAAAGCTACTAATGTAGTAGTAAATTATGAAGAAAAAGATGAAACTACCCATAAAGAAATGCATGAACTAGCGGAAACTTAGTTTTTCATGGATAAAGATACCAATGGGGCAACAAGTGGTTTGATGCTTGTAGTAATTGAAATTGTTGATGTTAACTTTGATGAAGAAAAATTAACTAGTGATGAGTGGTTGCACATGTTGCAACATAAATATCTCATTGATATGTTGTTATTTGGTGAGAGATACCAGCTTGGTAAAGTGGTAGATGACCTGTTTGCAGCAAGATAGGTTCATAAATAAGTGGAAAGTACAAATTATAATGCAACGATAGAGGAAGAAAAGGGATATGTAGAGAAGGAATAGGAGGAGAAAGATCTCATTAGAGAGAATAATGAAGTCATTTTTCAGATTGATTTAGGTAAATAGGAGGGAAGACCAATTATAGTTATAGTTAAAGGGGAGGATGAAGAAAAATATGCAAGAAAGGACTTGGACATTTCCAAATATGAAAAAGAAAACATTGAAACAACCTTTCAGCAATAGAGTCAAGAAGAGATTAAATTCTTCTATCAAGAAATATGGAAGAAAGAAGATCAATAATATGAATCACAAGAAGCAAAGAGAAGTTCATAGTTTGAAGATGAAGGGTTGTGGTAGTAGTCCATGAGTGAAAAAATACTTGAAGAGAAAGTTGTAGAAGATAGACTAAGAAAGTTGAAATTCTTTTTTTAGAACAAATACAAGAGAAGTTAAAGAAAAATTGTAGCAACAACAAGTGAAGAAATATTGAGCAAGAAATCCCAATTGAGAATGAAGTAGTTTCAAGGGTATAGAATTTGGAAGAAATGAAAAAGAAACCCCAATATTGCAAAATGTTTTTGGGTCGTTGCATGAAGTAGTTAGTCGAAGAAGAGTCAAGTCTATTTAAAGTTTTACTGAATCCATATTTATAAATTTTTGTGTTTATATACCTATGGTTGGGTTATTGTAATTAATGTGTTTTTATCATGTGATGGGTAGAGAGAAGGACTTTAGCAAATTAGAAAGCATTATTTTCCATCGTGTGGACATAGAATGGTTAGACAATGATCACCCTATACCTACTTACATAACATTTAATAAATATGCTATAAGTGAAATATAAATATATTTGCATCTTGTTTGTAGTCACATAACGGATTTGAATATTTCAGATATTTCAATTGCAATTCATCTTTTACTTATAATAATCATTTAGATTGTGCATAGCTCTTTATGGAAATAACATAAAGAAAGGAATCGATTCACTACTCATCAGCATAGTATGGTTTCATTTGGTTTGCTTTAGTGTTGTATATGCTTTATAGCTCACTTAAATTTAAAATTCAAAGAGAATGAATTTTTTTTAGCCATGATCAATAATTTTTAGTTGTTGGATTTTTTAAAATCATTTTTGTTTAAAAAATAGCTTTTAGTTCATGGAATAACCATCATCCTCTTAGGGTTTTGTGAACAAATAAAATACTATTATAAGAAGATATAAACAACATATGCTGAGGGGTTTATGAACAAAATAAAGTATTGTTATAAGAAGATATAAACAACATATGCTTAGGGGTTTATGAACAAAATAAAGTATTGTTATAAGAATATATATATTAGTTCTAGAGCTATGCTTTGACTTTGATACATTGAACTTGTTGCTACCACCTCAACCGACTTTTCACTTTATTAAACATATAATATGGGAGAAGTCTACTATTCAATGAAATAGAGCCCCCATCCAGAAATTCCCTCTGGTGATGGGACCTTTCTGGCCAACGCGCCACCTCTCGCTGGCATCGGGTTCTGTCTCAGCTGGTGGGCCTCGCTCCCCTCTGTTGGTTGCCTCCACTACCCCGTCGCCCAACTCCCCTCAGCTCAGCCAGCCCGCATGCAGTGGTGTAGCATTTCAAAATTTGAATTGGTTTAAAATATTAACACTCGTTCTTCTATTTGAATCAAAGTACTAATTTTATCACCTCTCTCCTCAATGCATCAAACATGATGTAATATTTGCAGGAGAAGCAAGCTTGCAGAACATTGAGGCATAGAACTTCCATAACCTCCATGATTGCGATGAGAAATCCAAGCCATTTCTGGAAGGCCACATGGATCTGCAACCCCTTCATCCTCCCTTTTTTCGCCACGGTCACCTAGTGCTCAACAATTTTATCTTCAAATCAAAGGCTGAAATCGAAAAAAATGAAATAGAGTAATTCGAAGTTGCCAATGCTCACTATGGGCAACGCAGGCACTAAATAGATATCCAAATATTCTTGGCCAGTTTTTTCCCCTGGTTGGACCTCCAGCTCTACGACGAGATCCTTGTTAAATTCATTGACCTGCCGCTTCATCTCCTCAATGTACATCCAAGATTATGCAATTCTTCCAGATCTGTGACATAAGATTGAATCCAAGATTTCTCTGCATTAAAATAAGATTAATCTTTCCTATTTTAGGGAAATTTATATTAGGGTTAAAATATTTTAAAGAAATATTCCCATTTTTGTTGATTTTATAAATAAATAAAGTTTAAAAAATTAGGTAATTTTGATCTGAGACACAAGATTAAATTCATAATCATAAGATTAGAATCAATGACGATCATGGCAATTAATTTTAATTTTTCGAATTTACAAAAAAATTAATCAATAATTAAAATATTTAGTCATGAATTCAATAACTATAAATCAGTGAATCAAGAAGATGAATTTGTTGAAGAAATATAAACAATGGTGAAGTTTGTCTCTAATATTTCTCTAGTTTGTAACAATGCTGGTATTAAGATAAGATTCTTTTATCATTATTATATGTTTTTCATACTATGAAACTATCTAGTGTGCTAGCCAAATCAATATGTGTTCTGGAAATGTAGCTTTTTTATGAAGTTCCTAAATTAAAAAGGCATTTAAGTTTTATTTTTTTGGTCCACATAACCTATGAGAAAGTGTTGTAATTTCTTGTAGAATGAATTTGCTCAGCATTAATTTTTTTTTTTTTTTGGTCCACATAGCTGATGAGAAAGTATTGTAAGTGCTTGTGGAATGAATTTGTTCAGCATTATGTTCTCAGTCTGTTGTTGCATTCTTAATTAACATCTATCTATGCTATTGTAGCTCGTGTACTCTATTAATGCTGCATTGCTATTAGATAAGGTACGAAATTTGTTAACTTGCAAAACCTATATAAGTAGAAATATGTTTCAAACAATTTATCTCTCTAAGTCTCATCATTGACTTAACTATGCTTAAAAATGGAATGCAAGATCTTTAAGGGATCAAAGGAATCTCGTTCAATGAAATTGACGATATCAATATCCTTATATATGCAATAAAAATAGACTTTATGAGTGATTCATTGCGAATTCTTGCACTACAAGTCATAAAGTTAAAGTATTACGAAGGCGAAAATGAAGCATGCATTCAGAGGTGAATCATTTATAGAAGAAAATCTTCCTCTGTAGAGGGAACTTTAAAATCAAGGGGCTAAAGGAAGAATTCCTTCCACAGATGGGATTATTGGAGTACTCTAAAACCCATCCAAGATTAATTTCTACAATGTTCCATTGTTTTTCGTCTTCATCGATGTTGTAGATGATTCCATGAGGCCCACCTATGCATAGATTATTTGGATAAGAGGCTTTCCCATTTATTTCTGGATTAATTGCTTCTAGGACTTCGTATAATACTTCTTCTTCATTGTTATCTAGTGCAGGTTCACCATAGCTCTATGCAAGGGCAAGGGTTGTGATTAAATTGATTAGGGCATTAAAAAAAATTGTTTGAAAACACATCTTGCAAAGCCTCTGATGATACATTTCCATAACCTGAATATTTTCAAGCTCTTGGAACACATTACAACACATTACAACACATCCCAATAGAAGAATAGGACCGAATGTTTTAAACCAATTAAAAATTTTAAATGCGACACCACCGCCTGCGGGCTAGTGAAGTGGAGGGGAGCTGGGCACTGAGGTAGCGGAGGTAGATCGCAGAGGGGAGTGGAGCCCACCAACCAAGATGAAACCCAGATGTCGGCGGGAAGTTGGGTGTTGGTCGAAAAAGTCCAATCACCAGAAGGAGTCGCTGGACAGGGGCTCTGTTTCATCAAATAATAGACTGCTCCTGTAATATGTATTTATCATATCATATATTAGATCTCTCCCATTCATCCCCATTGGCTCAACCTGATGCCCTGTAACAACTTGGGTTGAGCCTCATTATAGCACAGTTTAGAGGCCTCTAGCCACCACATATCTTCTCGGAGATAAGCTACCAGTGCCATAGCTAGTTTATTTCCATTCTATTTGTAAACAAATTTTAGTTCTTTGATATTAGTGAAGTGAAGTGTTATTTCCACTGCATATTTGTATTTATGGTTATATGTGTATTCTATTGCATTACTGCATCAATTTGGATCAAAGTGTGTGGGTGTGTATTTTCTAAAAAGCAAAGAAAAGAAAATTTTCTTTCATTAGTTTGTTCGTCGTTCCCTTTGTAGAAATCTCTTTTCATTGAAGAAAAAGTTTCATTTTTCATGTAGCAAGGTTTCTTTTGATTTCTTCTTTCATCCATAACACCATAAGTTGCACCTCCATTTCACCCCTTACTTAAAGAACAAACTTTAAAATTGAGCCATAAAAACTAAAATGAACCAGAAATTTTTTATTTTTCATTAAATGCATCAATTAGTCTAGGCCATTAAGACCTTAGAATAGGTGTGTGAAGAGTTAAATCTCCAAGGCCACTTTGAATTTAAACTTAGAAGTTGATTAAAATAGTGAAAACCAATGTTGTTAGGTTGTCCAGGAAAGCTCTCCTAAAAATTGAGTCAAGCACGAGGGCGAGTGAAAGCAGGGAAGAGAGATACCCCCTCTCCTACTTGTTGGATCCCGACCAAAGTCTGTTCCGCCAAGCTGTCGAGACAAATTGCAGACCTTAGTTTCCATTCCTAGGTATCAAATAGGTGACTGCAGGGGGGATACCCCTGGTACCTAAGGCAGATGTTCCATCATGTTCATTAGTACTTCTGGAGGGTTACCTTGTGAAGCTCGAGTACTTGCACCGACAAAGGCTATATAAGCGAAAATTATTTTGTTTGGCTGATATAAGAGAAAATTATTTTTTATTATTATTTTTAGAACATGACATACTTATAGGTGTACCACATATTGGATTTTAGAATGAGCCTCTCGGCTCGATTACTAGTGATAAAATCGAACATATATCATGACAATAACTTTCCAAGTTTGCATTAAACGTTGTCAAAGAAAATCAACATCAAATACTGGCAGAAGGTTAGGCACTTATCAAACATATTTCATATATAGAAATAGGGGCTGGATAGAATGTGAAGGTATAGAAAAAGGTTTTGAAGGTAGAGAATTTTGATAACATAGTTTCTTGTTCTACATGCAGGCATGGAAATAGTGAGTAAATTATCTCTTAAGTGCTTTCTGCAAAAGCGGAAGGAGAGGAATCAAACTCTAGATCATCTATATTTTTTTATTCTATTAAATCTATTGTAAATTGACATGATTGAATAGAAAAATGTGTATTAAAGTGATGTTTTTTTTGTGGACTCCATATTCAACAACGTGGATCCTTACACCAGCGTAGAGTGGGTGACATTTCCTTAGGAACAAGGGAAGAATTGAACTGAGTAAATTATATTGTAAAAGGTGTATATAAACATATTTGTAAAATTTTTGTTTCATTTATTTCAGAGAAAGCCATGAGTAAATATTTTCATTTCAATTATTTTACTCTACTTTTAGTAACAAAAGTCGTCATTTTTATATTATAGAGATATTGTGAAGACATTAAGGAAACTAGCATTCTCTTGTATGTCATAAAATATTTGATGACTAAACCATTTACAAAATAAAATATTTGATGAATTAAACCATTTGCAAAATAAAAACAAGGGTACAAGGTAGCTACTACCTGCCGCTTAATTTAAATATAGTAATGTTGCAATGTGATACTGAAAATGTCTATGGGTATCTATTACATGCCGCTTAATGTAATTATAGAGATGTTGCAATTTGAGTTTGAGCATGTCTATGAAGATTTGCTTTGTAATAAAGTATAGTTAAATTAAATTAAAAATAATTGTTGCAATTTGACTTAGACAAGGGTGTCCAAAAAACATCTCAAACTTTAAGATGACATGACTTAGACAAGTGTGACTTAGAAGCTTCAAAATCAAACAAATTATAGTTTTAGCTTTTTATTGTATGCTTTCAAGGATAAGTAAACGTCAACATCAATGTTGAACAATAAAAATCTCTTAATAAATATTTTTATTTAATATAATATAGTGAACAATACAAATCACTTAATAAATATTTATTTAATATAATATAGGGGAATAGATATTTTATAACACTTTGTATATATTATCATTAATTTAATAATGAAAGTAAAACAAATCCTTGGGAATGATGAAGAGTTCGCATGATTTTTTTCGTTGTAAGAAATATTTTTTTAATTTGATAGAAAGCCAAACAAGAGTTTCTACTTAATATTTAATTAAAATAAAAACAATAAAAAACTAAAAATATATAAAAATAAATATTTTAAATAAAAATAATAAACTATATATATATATATATATATATATATATATATATTAAATATACATACATATACATATATATAAATGTTAAAAGAAAAACTTATGCTAATAAAATTTAATTACAAGGTCTTTGTAAATATTATATATATACATATTGAAGATTTTATACTGGTCTATATAAACAAATAAGTAAATAATTATATAAACTTTAGTATTTTATGTAAAATACTTGTAAAATTTTCATTGCACGAGGATAGTTACATAATCTTCTTACATTTTTGTCATATAGTCAACGTGTCTCCGAAACCCCTTGGAGCCATACAAATTCAAGTGAGAAATCTATACAAATTTAGATTTATATGTAATCATTAAAATAATTTTCCACGTTAATGTAAATGTCTGAAACTAATTATATTTTCATAGAGGATTAAAAAATAAGAAAATAGGAATCCATAAATTAATATTATTACAAATTAAATGAAACATTGTCCAATAGATAGTGTTAATTATTACATTATATACGTGTGCAAAAAGCTTGAGACGTTGTCGCTTTGGTGAATGAAAGCGACCACATGCCTGTCGTTTTGCTATGATATACTTCACTCCATCACGTTAGCAGGTTAGTGCAGAATGCCAAATATAATATCAGAGAAAAGATATATTTCAGTCCATTACGTTAGCAAGTTAGTGCAGAATGCCAAATATAATATCATTAAAATGTTTGGTTTGAAAACCATTTCATACAAGCTAAGTGAAAAAAAGAATTCGTCAACCCTGTACATAAATAAATACAACTCTGACAGAACAATTTGACAGACCTTGTCAGCCGCTTCGTACAACCGTCGCCAACAGATGTTAAACTTCTGCGTACCCCATTTGCAATAACATGTAAAATCTAGCAGCTAATAAAATTTAAGAAAAATAAATTAAAATAATTAAAATAAATAAATAATAGAAATAATCAAAGTTGAACTACATAAAATTCTAGAAAATTTAGAATCAAAACTAAATTAATGTCACTATCAAGAAAAACCTGATGCGCAATCCCTACAGCGGCAGGTATAATAACAAATGACATCAGAAATTTATTTTGCGTTAATACAATCTATTACATTTTATTCACATCGTACAGAAGTTGCTCAGGGGCTAAACAATCCTATAGAATTCAAACTAATATTTTTATTCACATCGTACAAAAGTTGCTCGAGGGCTAAACAATTCTATAGAATTCAAACTAATATTTTTATAGAGTTGGCAGTTTAGCCAATATTTGATATATTAACTTGATCTATAAGAATTAACTCTAAAAAATTTTCATCAAATACCATAAAAAGAAATAAAAAAAGAAATCAAGATGCTTTCCCTCATTTATGTCAAGTAAGTTTAATAGTATGTATAATTTTGCCATATTATCTCATAGGGTGTTCACTTCTTATCCTTTTGACTTTTGACTTTTTCCGCTTTCAATTGTATTTTGGAGCTGCACTTTAAAAACCTTTGCTAATATCTGCTAACATCTTCACGATGGGAAACAATTGTCAAATTTCAATATTATCATGATTAAATAATATCCTTTTCTGCTTAGGTGCTTAGGTTAAAACTAAAAATTAGTTAAAAAACACCATTTTGTACTTACTTTGATAATTAAAAAAAAAAAAAATTATAAAATTATTAAAAAACAAAATTAATATTTTCATAATAAGTACATAAATATCTCTTTCTTACTCACAAAGAAAATTGATATTTTCATATCTCGTGCATATTATTCCTCATATTTAAGGAACACATCTTCAATTCTAGTACATATTATTCTTTACATTCAAAGAACATGGATTCCCAAATTTGCAATTTAATCTGAGAATAAAAATTCTAACACAACATATTTTCTATGTGAGTGGTAAAATACCAGCCTAGATCCATCTTACTCTGGATCTATCATGCGCCGAGAGAGATCAAATCTCTCAAGGTGCAAACCTATTTTTTGAGTGCAAAACTTGAGGAAAGGTTTTCACCTCGAGAGATTTGATCCCTCTCGGCGCATGATAGATCCAGAGTAAGATGGATCTAGGTTGGTTCGAGTTGGAGGCATCAATGTCACATTTTTCAGATTATTAAAATTTTGTATATTTTTGAGATGTACATCATACTTTGAAATTTTGAAGACTAGAAATACAAATTCTAACAAATGTTATTAATATAAATATGTTTGGTGATCATAAAAATGAAATATTTAATATATTAAATAACAAATACACCTATCATATCATTCAAATGTGATATGAATGCAAAGTGACAATGTAATATTGTTTAATGATAGAAAATGTGAATAATAAGAATGCACTTAATTACAAATAGTCTTCATTGTAATCAATATCAAATTATTTTCTTGTACTATTCTTATTGTCGCCTTTGTTAGTTTGTCATCTTTTCATATTGATTATATGAAAAGCACAATTGAAATCATAAATCATTTAAATATTTTTCTGGAACTATTGTACTAAAAATCATATATTTTCTCTCTTGCTCTTCGATATCAATAGGTTGAATTACTAAAAAATAAAAATAAATGTACATTGTCAATAATTTTGCCTGCTTACAGTGGAATTAATGCACAATGTTAATCCAATCACTTTAAAATTAATGTACCATCAATGTACATCCAATTACATCAAATCAGAAATCAACGTTTACACTGAAATCAATGCATATAATGCAAACAATGAAATAGGATTAGAAAACAACATCTACAGTGAAATGGATGCATCTAATGCATGTAATCAAATAGGATTAGAAATCAACATCTACACTAAAATTAATGTATCTATTGCAAGTAAGAAAATAATATTAGAAACCAACATCACTGAAACCAATGCATCTAGTGCACACAGTCAAATAGGATTAGAAATCACCATCTATACTGATCGATGCATTTAGTGCAAGAAATCAAATACAATTAGAAATCATGTACATTGAAATCAATGCATCTAGTGGAAGTAGTCAAATATAATTAGAAATCAAAATCTACACTGAAATTAATGCATCTAGTGCAAGGAATCAAATAGGATAAAAATTCGTCATCTACACTGAAATCAATGCATTTATTGTGAGAAAACATATAGGATTAGCAATCATCTACATTGAAATAAATGCATATAGTGCAAGAAATTAAATATAATTATAAATAAACATATACACTAAAATCGATGCATCTAGTGCAAGCAATCAAAATGGATTAGAAATCTCCATCTACACTGAAGTAAATTCATCTAGTGCATGAAATCTTCTTCCCTCTCTCCCCCCTCGAAGTACATCTTTGTTTCCTTCCCTTTATCCACTCTCTCACATCCTCCCTTTCCTTCCTATCTCTCCATTTCTCTCATACATCTCTATAGCTCTCTCTCTCTTCACCCTCCAACTCTGTTATGATATCCCTACCTCTCTCCTTCTCTCATCCCTTCTCTTCATATCTCATTCTTTGTCTCTTTATCTCATTCGAAAACATACACACTCTCTCTCCATCTCTCCCTTGTCACTTAATGTCTCTCTCTCTCCACTTATCAATCTCTCTGTATTTCTTCTTCTCTCTCTCCCTCTCTCTCTCTATATATATATATATATATATTTTTTCCTTCCAATTTTCTCTCTTCCCCCATCACTCTCTTCCTCTCTCTCAAGTCCTCTCTCTACAATCCTCTCTCTCTCTCTCTCTCAACATCTAAACTAAAATAAATGCATATAGTGCAGGAAATCAAATAGGATTAGAAATCACCATCCATAATGAAATCAATGCATCTAGTGAAATAAATATTCTTCCCTGTCTCTCCCCTCCAACTCCATCTCTCTTTCCCTCCCTCTCTCCACTCTCTCACATCCTCTCTCTCTTCCTTCCCCTTTCTCCCTTTCTCTCCCATGTCTATATCTCTCTCTTTCCCTCTCTCTCTGTATCTTCACCCTCCAACTCTGTCAATATATCCCTCCCTCTCTCCTTCTCCCCCCATTCCCTCCATCTCTCCTTTTTCTCTTTATATCACCCCAAAAGATACACATGCTCCTCTATTTCTCCCTTTTCACTCCCTCTCTCTCTCCACTTCTTTCTCTCTATGTATTTATTCTTCCCCCCAAATGCATCTCTCTACCCCTCCCTCTCTCCTCCTCTCTCTCTTCCTTCCTTTCTCTACCTTCCTCTCCTACCTCCCTCTGTCTTCCCCCATCTCTCTCTTTTCCCTATAATCCTCTCTCTTCCCCCATAACTCTCTCTCTCTCTCTCTCTCTCTCTCTACCCTCCAATCCTCTCACTATCTCCATCCCTCTCTCCTCCTCTCCACCCCCCCCTCCATATTTATGTCTCCCTCTTCCTCTCGTACCCTTTTCTACCTCTCTCACTCCTCTCCCTCTCTCTCTTCATTCCTCCTCTCCCCTCTCCTTGATTTTATCCCCATCTCTCCCTTCTCACTCCCTCTATCTCTCCACCTCTATCACTCTATGTCTTTGTTCTTCCCTTCCATATATATCTAGAGTTAATATATATCATGATACATTAATGTATATAATAATATAGAAAATTTAATATTGTATTAATCCAAAGTTATTAAATATAATAATATTAATATGAATATTATATTTAATAATAATAATATTATTATTAATATTAGGGATAATAATGGTTTTTTTTTGGCATGATATTAATAATAATTTGGCCCATAGTATTTGACCTATAGGATTCACTTAAATAAAACCTATTTTTTGAGTGTTGGTAAATATAAAGAGATTTATAGAGTAAATATAAAAAAATAGGTTTTATTTATTTACCATACCTCTTTTATTTACAATGATATTTGGCCCATAGACTTGGTATATAATTAGATGTTGATTTATAATGATATTTGATATGTTTTTATATATTTATCATGCCTCTTTATACCTCTTTTATATTGATTTATTTATTTACCATAGCTCTTTTATAAATATGGTATTTATCCTGTGCTATTAATAATAATTTGGCCCATGGTATTTGGCATGTAGGCTTCACCTAAATAAAACTTCTTTTTTGACTTATTGTAAATATAAAGAGGTTTATGGAGTAAATATAAAAAGAGGGTTTATTTATTTAGTGGAAGTAGTCAAATATAATTAGAAATCAACATCTACACTAAAATTAATTTTCATCTTTATTTTCAGTGGAGACAATGCAGACAATACTCGTTTTGAAAGATAGCAAGGAAAAATTGTAAAATGTGTTTCGTAATTGATTCTTCATAAAATTACTCAATAATGCCTTTTACTTCTGAATTGCATTATAGACATAGATTATATCATATTTTGGTGTTTCTGATAATGTCTAGTTGATAGCATGGTTTAGGGAATTTACAGCCATATGTTTCTCTTTCTAGCCAATTGATTTGTAATTTTGACAATAATTATTCTGTTCTCATTAATGGAAGTTTTACAGAGATTCCTTGTCTTTGATTCAACAAAAATAAATTTCAGATTTGATGAGCATTTGGAAGGGCTTGGTTTTATCTTGATGGTTTAACTTTCTTAATTCAAAATTTATGTCTGTTTCTCTCATGCTTTTATTATACCACTTAAGCTTCTTTAATTTTTAACTTCATGTCAGACTGAAAGAAGGAAATGCGTCTTCGCATGATTTCGCAATTTGGTATCTGAGTTCCAGTTATAGAGAGACAAAATGATTTTGCAATTTTGTATATGAGTTCCAGTTATAGAGAAAGGCGGTTGAATGCCAAATCTGATTATATTATCAGTTGGATGTTGAATGCATAATGTGTCCATAGGATTATCAACACATTATTGAGGCTTTATATTTGTATATTTTTATACGTCTTTGTTTTTAATGGGATTGTGCAAGGTTGAAAGAGTCAGATTTATAGCCTACAGGTAGCGTCTTTGTAGAGTTCATTTTCATCATTACTTAAATGAAAATTCATATATTTTTTCTTCAATTCCAAACTTTGATCTATGACTAGGCAATTTTGAAAATTTCATATTTTATATCAAGGAACATTACTGCAGGATTTATTTAATGAATTTTTTTTTCAGTGAAGGATGTGCAAAATGACATGTAGTTTGAGATCATTCCTGTGTGTTTATATATTTGTGCTGTAATTTGAGGAAGTGATCTTAGTGAACTCTTTACTGTTGTGTCTATGTTATTAATTTCTAATTTCTAGTTATCATTATATGCAACATGGATTTAGTTATTGGGTGTTGTACATTAACCTCCTTCTACAGAACTACTATCTCTTGCTATTTTCTTTATTTGAAACTGTTACGTTGGCTTTATGCATAATGGACAAATAGAATTTACAAAATATATTTTGTTTCGTTTGAATGAAAATTTTCCCAGGATGTAAAATGTATTTGATTAAAATTATTTACTTTGGTGGTGAAAATAAATTGATATTGAGTTTTCTCAAGATTAGTTACATCTCGATGTCTTGTTCCTGACGACTTCTTCCTCGTGGTCATTCGTTGTTTTCTTGTCTTTGCTCTGAGAATCAGATATTGATGGTTCAACTCCTATCTGTTGTTTTGGCTGCGATATGTGGAAGCTTTGAGTTGTGTGGGAGGTGATGGGGGGCCTTTTTAGTGAGCATTTGGTATCTACGATGAATGATTTAGGTATTAGAGAGTGGCAAATGTTTTTTTTTGCTGGTAATGGTTTTTTTCTCCGTGTTTGTTTTCATGGCGGAGACCCATAGCAGAAGAGAGATATCACAACCATTGTCTCTCTTGTAGAAATGGTTTATGACGGATACTAGGCTGTAGATGCACCGAATCTATCAAGCTAAGTTGTTTTAATATTTTTTTTGGTTTACTTATATGATTGTTAAAATTTATTTGTTAAGCTAACACTTTATTTATTTATTTTTTTAATTTAAAACTTAAGCCGACATTTTGTATGAGGACGTGACATACCTGACATCGGGGTCAAATTGGGCTGTAGATGCGCCTCTCAGCGCAATAATGTTTTTTTATTTTTTTATTAAGTTTTTTTAGTGACATGTTTATGGAAAACTTTAATTGGTTAATAGATTTTTTTTTAATTATGGGATATATATGTTTATTTCATTATAAATTTTTCAAATTTTTAATTTAACTATTAGAATAATTAACTGGATGATAAATATTTAATATCTATGAAATATGTCAGATTAGTCATAGTATTATTTATAGATGAAGAATGATGATTTACCTACAAATTAGTTATGATCTCTTAATTAATTAATCTCACATTAATTAATTAAAAAAAAACATATCAATATATATCGTATTGGAAATGTAATATCGATAATATATATTTTTAATCGTTTGTATGGTTAACAAAATCTATTTAAAAATTAATAATTTCTACATTAAGATAGGGTGAATCATATTGTTATATATATTTTTTAAATATATATATTTTTTTGGTATATTAATTTTTTTTTAATTAACAATACTAATAATAATTTATAATAAAATTTTAATTTACCTAGTCTAGAAAATGTGAGATATATTATAGGAAAAGTGTTTTGATGTTTATCATATATTAACAACTATATCTGTTTACAAGTGATTTAATTAATATTATAGTTTAAAATAAAAAATAGATATATAATTAATTCTCATATTCAACAATCAATATAACCGTTAATAAATCCAAGGAATTAATAAATATATATCTTCGCATACAATTATAAAATTGATACCTCTTTGTGACATATCTCTTCTATAAATATTTGTAAAGCGTTTTTGAAATATAATATTAAATAAATCCTTCTAATTTAAAAAAAACATAAAAAATGTTTCTAGATTTATTTATAATTATGAATAAATATAGTTATTAATATTTTCCTTTAAAATACATTAGTTTTATTTTTCAATTTCAAATTATATCTATATATATATATATATATATATATATATATATATATATATAGATATATATAACTAAATGAAGCCATTCAATTTAAAATATTACCTTCATTAATTTATTTAATCTTATTAAACCATCGTAGAGTTAATATTATTAAACATAATAGATTAAACCCTATGGTTAATACATAATAAATTAAACCTTATAATGTTTAATTAATTTTATTAAAGATAATACATTAAACACTAGGGTGTATATTATAACCCTTTAGATTGATATGTCAACGATGTTTTATCAAAATCAATCATGGTCAACCATGGTCAACCATGGTCAACGATGTTTCAACATCGCATTGTGACAAAGATTGTTTATCAAAATCAAACATTGTCAACCATGGTATAAAGTAACATTGTGATAAACATTGTTTCAATATAAAAATCATTCATGGTCAAGCATGGTCCTACGTCACATTATGATATGGTTTGTCTCAATATGAAATCAACCATGGCCAACCAAGTTGATTTTAGGGTTTATGATATTTATCTTAGGGTTTATATACCTTGGTTTTATAATGTGAGTGCCTTGAGTTTAATATTATTCTGTTGGGTTCATAATCCCTTGGGATTTTAGATTTAATCACATGGGTTGATTATTCCCTTGGGTTTATTAATCAAAGGGTTCATATTTCTAGGGTTTAATATTATTTCCTTGGGTTTATTATTCACTTGGGTTTCTAATATCAATCATGGTCAACCATGGTAAGCCATGGTCAATCATGGTCAACCATGTTTGATAAAATCCATCACGGTAAACCATGATTTAATGTCGCATTGTGACAAAGATTGTGTCAATATAAAAATCAACCATGATAAACCATGGTCCATTGTTGCATTGTGACAAATATTGTCTCTATATAAAAATCAATCATGGTCAAACATGGTCAACCATGGTCCAAAGTTGCATTACGACAATCTAAGGGTTTAGCCATGGTCAACCATGGTTCAACATCGCATTATGAAAAATATTGTCTCAATATGAAAATTAACCATGGTCAACCGTGTTTATTTAAGGGTGTATAATATTTATCTTAGGGTTTATATTATTCCCTTGGGTTTAATATTTTCCCCTTCAGTTTATAATCCCTTGGGTTCTTAGTATTTATCCCTTGGGTTTATAATATCAATCATGGTCAATCATGGTCACTCATGGTCAACCATAGTCAACCATGATAGATCATGGTGAACGATGGCCAACCATGGTCAACCATATTTTATAAAATCAATAATTGTCAGCCATGCTTATTTTTATGTTTATAATATTTATCTTAGGGTTTATATACCTTGGGTTTATAATATTTGTCCCTTGGGTTTAATATTATTCTGTTTGGTTCATAATGCCTTAGGGTTTTAGTATTAATTTTTTGGGTTTATAATATCAATCCATTGGGTTTATTAATATAAGGTTTTAACCATGGTCGAGCATGGTCCACGTCCACATAGAACAAAATAGGAATCCCCATAAAAACTATTACGGGAAAAGTAGACCAAATATTCTAAGGAGGATGTCGACTTTCAGAATCCGAGGGAAAAAAGGAAGAGATGATTTACTATTATTCCCTTGGCTTTATAATATCAATATCTTGGGTTTATTAATCTAATGGTTAATATTTCTAGGGTTTAATATTATTCCCTTCGGTTTATAGTCCCTTGGGTTTTTAGTATTAATTCTTTGGGTTTATTATTTTCTTGAGTTATAATATCAATCATTGTCAACCATAGACAATCATGGTCGACCATGGACAACCATGTTTTATAAAATCAATCATGTCCAACCATGCTCCAACATCGCATTATGATAAACATTGTCTCAATATTAAAATCAATCATTGACAACCATGGTCCAACATCGTATTGTGACATACATTGTCTTAATATGAAAATTAGACATGTTCAAACATAGTCAACTATCGTCCATCATTACATTGTGAAAATCTAAGGGTTCAACCATGATCGGACATGGTCCAACGTTGCATTGTGACAATTATTTTCTCAATATGAAAATCAACCATAGTCAACCATGGTCTACCGTGTTTATTTAAGGGTTTATAATATTGATCTTAGAGCTTATGTTATTCTGTTGGGTTTAATATTTTTCCCTTTAGTTTATAATCCCTTGTATTTTAATAATTATCCCTTCAGTTTATTATTCCATTGGGTTTATATTATCAATCATGGTAAACGTTGGTAAATCATGGTTAACTATAGTCAACCATGGTTAATCATGGTCAATCCTACGCACATTGGATTTCCACGATTCTAATTTCCTTATAAATTTGTTTTAAAAGTTTAAAAGGTTGATTTATATCTAAAAGAATTTTATTATTTTATGAGGGTCTATCATTGCAAATAATTAACTTCTAAAATTTTTTTTGCCTCATTTATAATATCAAAATATTTATATGTTTGGGGGAGTAAAGGAGGGATACTCTCATAAAGTTTAATCAAATTATTACGCTCAAAAGAGTATTTTTTCACACTAGTTAAGATAGTCCAAGTTAATATTGGTTTCAATAGAAAATATGGATAGATATATCATCTTCATCCTTTTTCTCTAGATTATTGTTTTTATAATTGAATACTTATAAAATTAAGATACAATAATTGTATCGAGAAATATATAATTATGAGCAGATGCTTTCATATAATTATTTTGAAATATATATTTCTCACAAGTTTAATTGATATTATAGTATTGAGAAAAAGATAGATAGAGAGGAAAAATGTTATTATGAATTTCAAAACAACTATAAATTAGTTAATTTTTCACTATCTCATATGAAAAAAGCCTTTTTGAAACTCATATCATTCTTATCATTTTATATGGTTGTTAAGAAAAAAAAATCTTTGAAGCTCATATCATTCTTATCACTTTATATGGTTAAGAAAAAAATATCTTTGAAGTTCATATCATTCTTATCATTTTATATGGTTGTGAAGTTTGGAGATGTAATATTTTTAACAAATTCTAGAGAAAGATAAAATTGGTCTGAAAAGAAATTATCAATTTAAAATTGAAGGCAACACACCATATCATATCCATCTCTTAGAAGTGATTCTTTCCCCATTAAGAGCATGACTATAATTGCACCTAGAGACATATAAAACCTTAAATAAAATATAATATATAACATAAATTTATATCAATTTTAAAGAGATAAAGTAGTTCCAAAAAAATATCATTATATTTATTTCATAAATATTTCAATATAAAATGGAAATACATCATTTCAATATCCATATGAACTAATATATTTCAATATAAATTTGACATATATATATATATATATATATATATATATATTCTTTCCCCATTAAGAGCATGACTATAATTTCACCTAGAGACATATAAAACCTTAAATAAAATATAATATATAACATAAATTTATGTCAATTTTAAAGAGATAAAGCAGTTCCAAAAAAATATCATTATATTTATTTCATAAATATTTCAATATAAAATGGAAATACATCATTTCAATATCCATATGAACTAATATATTTCAATATAAATTTCATATATATATATATATATATATAAAGTATTTTAATGCTAAAAACAAGGTAATTAAGTAAAAAAATCAGTTTATGTATAATTCATTTAGTTCTTAATATAAAATTCATATACAAAACTTAAAATTATTAATAATAAAAAAAATATTCAATGTAGATTATAAAAAAAATATTTCACTGTCTAAAGTTAAGTGTATTTAAAAATATATTAATAGCAAAAAAAAATGTTTAGATAAAATATTTCAATTCTCATGCTAAGTAAAGTATTTCAATATGAACCATGCTTATATGTATATGTTGTATAAAGTCATCCAAAACAATAAATTCTTATGGTTAAAGAAAAATTCAAACTTTTCAAGTAGTTTTACTATTTTACATTTTGGTCATTTTTCATATATATCTTTCTTTCAAATTTGTTTGAAATTTATCAAAGGTGTGTTGGAATTGCAAGTTTATGTTGTCTAGTCTACACAATTCAAGTCTTTAATGGTATTTTCAAGGTGTTGTATCCATTTATGCATTAAAAAATATAATGTAAACAATGAAAAATTACATATGTTGACATAAAGCATCTATTAAATATGTTGTCATATAAAATGAGGCACTTTGATTCACCAAGACATCCTTGATTTTTTAAAGAGCTTCCAAAAAATTGCTAGATAAAATAGTTGAATAGTTAAATATGAGTCCTCCAGAGACTATTTCAACTGTTAATGGCAACCAATTGATCTTGAAGTGTGAAGCATTAAAATCACCATGAGTTTGTTGATCACAACTATGAGGTGGTAGAAAGGATCCTACTAATACTTCGTAGGGTACTTATTATTAGTATACATTTCTTTGAATGAATCAATATCCCACCTTTACCCCTTTACAATATGGATAAATTTGAGATGGGTTGCAAAGAAACTCGAAAGATATTCCTTATTTAACTTGACCTTGGTTGGATGGAGGTGATACATTTCATCGAAAGTGTCAGCCTTCATAGAGGCTACAATTTTTCCTTTGTTGTTGATGATTCCCTCTTGCATCAAATAAATTTGTGGAGCTTCCCATATAGTCATTTCATTATATGGCATCACAAGTGTCTTGTTGGTGGTTTAATGGATCTCAAACTTTCTAATGATTCACATCATCATGTACTCATCATCTTGTGCGTCGAACCAGAATTTGGCATACATATGATCAAATTAACCCCAATCTAGATGAGCATTGTTTCCATTGAAAGCTCCAATATCTCCATAAAATATTTTAGGCACAAGTGGATTGAACACTACGAGCTTTACAATGTTGATTTTCTATCCCTTGCTCCTATGTGCTTTAGACATCTTGTCTATTTGACCTTTTCAACACTTGCATGCAAAAACCACCATAATCTCTATGATGCATATTTCTTAAAAGGAAACTTAATTCAAATATGATAACCTACTCAAAGCCACATAAAACTATAGATGAGAGAGCTGGAAAGTAGTGGGCACAAGCTTTAGTGTAGGGAGATAAAATTGAGCTTAAGGGTTGTGTAATTACACAAAAAAAAGTGAAAGGTGAGGCTCAGTAGAATACTTTAAAAATATCTCAATGTTATAACATGTAGATAAGCACTTTAATGCAGTCCTAGGAAATGTTAATTCCAATGGAAATACATTGGGGTAATCGAGGAGAGCTATTGGTGCATTTAATTTTAGCTATTTATGCCATTATAGAAATTTGTCACATGAGAGTATGACTTGATATGAAGTCCATGTGGGGAAGGACTAAGAAAATTAAGAAAATATTAGCATTAATCATATAAAGTCACACCCATAGTCATTGAATCTAATTGTGACAAAATTGATCGGAAAGTGGGAGATCCCTTTGGTGGAGATAGATTAGGCTTGTCCTAGAGGATTTAAAGGAAATTATTTCATAGTGATGGCCTAAAATTAAACAAAGGTGAGGAATATTTCAAAATAGGGTTAAATGAGAAACTGGGATTTTCTAAGTTCAACACTTTTCTTCTGTAGAGTTGGCACTAGGGAATTGGGAGAAATCAACGTATATAAAATATATTCAATGCTTTGCTCTTACTTATGATATTTGATATGAGGTATACAAGGAGGTGGAAATATTTCTTCTTATTGTCTCAATGTGGGATAATGAGTAAAAGATCAAATTGGCCATTGCCACAACCATTTAAAATTTTGACCTCTCATCTTCGATATGGGGTATTTTGAAGAAAATGGGAGACAGTGCTAGATACTTTGATGGCATTAGGAAAATGAAGTGGGTGTATTTTATAGAATGTAAAAAGTTCTAATCTTCGATCTATGATATGGGAAAATGTAAATAAGAATGGATTTTCTTAATGGGATATCTTTAGGGTTTAGGGGTGCAACATAGGTTATGATTCATTGAGAATTTCTTGATATTGGTCTAAGGTTGATGTAAATATACCAGTGTAGGGTCATAACACAAATTTGAATTTTTCTACGAGAGGGATGTTGGAAAAAACAATTGGTGATCTACTCAGATGACTAGTTATCTCTTTCGCCACTTTAATCTTGTTATCATATTAAATTAATTTTTTATGGTAAAGATATGCCTTAGCCAATTCACATATTATCCACATTTTTCTCCAAAATCACCTGGTGTATATTTTCAAGAATGATTTTTTTCGTAACCTATGTATCGAAAGGTATACTCTTTCAGGATTGCCCAAGGACAAGGTTATATGATTAATTAAATTTTATTTCAATGTTTACTTGATAGCCTCAGGGTTGAATCAATAGAGAAACCATGGTGTTTTTGAGTGAGAGTTTCAATGTGCGTTCCTCATCTCCAATTCACCGTGAGCAGAGCCCTATTACATATAGGAAAATAATGCCCCATAAAGGGTTTCTCCTTAAACCCTCTTTACTTGGACCCTTGACCTAATCACCATATTTCTGGAACTATTCAATTATAAAGATCTTTTATAGATGTGTAAATATAGCTAACCCCCATGCCGACCTTTTTTTTTGAGGTATTAAGATATATTATGAGAGGCTTCCTAGTGACATGGGGGGGTTATATATATAAGCCCCTTAAGTTCATGGGATGGTAATAATTTGGATTTTCCTTATCTGAAAGCATCCAAGTTCATGAACAAGCTATCCTAATTCAAGTTCTAGATTTTTTTTTTTTTATTATGAATTAAGGGAGGGTCTTTAGATAAGACCTAAAGGGGTCTGATGGTGTATTATCTATGTTCAAGCATTAATCTTTATGGTTAGGCAATAGGTCCGCAAAACAATGGTGTGTACTCAGGACTAGGTCCAATACTTAAAGATTTCCCTTTTGGTATTCTTCATCCTATTAATCAAGATTATAAAATTGTCCTCACAAAGTAGAGGCCTTTTGGGTTCCAAGTTTTATCCTAGATTAAACAGAAGGAAAATATTGGGAATATTACAATTAATGATCACCTATTTTCATCAGAGATTGAGACATTTAATTTTGAGAATGATAAAGACAATCTTTCATATGAAGTAATGGTTTACGAGGCTGAGAGTTCATCTCTCATGAATTTAGCAGCAACTGATGAATTTGGTGATGTTTAAATTGTTAATGATCACCTGCATGCTCAGATATCCCACCATAGAGTGGATGAAAATTATGTTGATGAAATTTCTAGTCTCTTTTTTGAACAGAGACTAATTGTGGAAATATGGAAAGTGTCATGTTTGAAGAAGAATTGAAGGTTAAATATACCAATGTAGTAGCAACTTATGAATAAAAATATGAAACCACTCATAAAGAAATGTGTGAATTAGAGGGAACTTAGTTTGGCATGGATAAAGCTACCAATGGGGAAACAACTGGTTTAATGCTTCTAGTAATTGAAAGTGTTGATGTTAACTTTGATGAAGAACAATTAACTAGTAATGAGTGGTTGCACATGTTGCAACATAAAGATCTCATTGATATGTTGTTATTTGGTGAGAGATACCCACTTGGTAAAGTGGTAGACAACCTGTTTGCAGCAAGATAGGTTCATAGATAAGTGGAAAATACAAATTATAATGCAACGATAGAGGAAGAAAAGGGAGATGTAGAGAAGGAATAGGAAGAGGAGGAAGCTCCCATTGGAGAGAATAATGAAGTCATTTTTCATATTGATTTAAGTGTGTAGGTAAATATGAGGGAGGACCAGTTATAGTTATAGGTAAAAGAGAGGATGAAGAAAAATATGTAAGAAAGGACATGGAATTTTCCGAACTTGAAAAAGAAAACATTGAAATAGACTTTCAGCAATGGAGTCAAGAAGAGATTAAATTCTTCTATCAAGAAATATGGAACAAATAAGATCAATAATATGAATCACAAGAAGCAAAGAGAAGTCCATAGTTTGGAGATGGATAGTTGTGGTAGTTGTCTATAAGTGAACAAATACTTGAAGAGAAAGTTGTAGAAGATAGACTAAGAAAGCTGAAATTATTTTTTAGAACAAATACAAGAGAAGTTAAAAAAAAAATTCAGCAACGAAATGTGAAGAAATATTGAGCAAGAAATCCCAGCTAAGAATGAAGTTGTTTCAAGGGTATATAATTTGGAAGAAATGAAAAAGAAAACCTAATATTGAAAAATGTTTTTGGGTTATTATAAACCTAGATAGGACATAGAATAGCAAGCATGTTCAAGTTATGTTGAGTCGTGATTAAGTTAAGGTTGATTCATACGGTCATAATTAAGGGGGAGTGTTACAGATAGTAATTTATCCTGCATGCAAATCTAGAAAGATACAAGTCGAGTGTGAGTTTGGCGAGTGTTATTTTTCATGAAGTAGTTAGCCAGAGAAGATTCAAGTCTAGTTAGAGTTTGAATGATTCCATATTTATAAAGTTTGGTGTTTATATACATATGGTTGGGTCTTTGTAATGTGTGAAAGTCAAAAGAAACAACTCAGGTCGATGTATATGAATGAATCATGTATTTGTATAATAGATTAATTTACAACAACTCACACTTTTGTGTGTATTTTTGTTCTTTCTTCCTCTTCCTTTTTATCATGTGAGGGGTAGAGAGAAGGGCTTTGGAAAATTAGCAAGAATTATTTTCCATTTTGTGGACATAGAATGGTTGGACAATGATCACCCTCTACCTGCTTGCATAATATTTAATAAATATGCTATAAGTGCAATATAAATATATTTGCATCTTGTTTGTAGTCACATAGCAGATTTGAATATTTCAGATATTTCAATTGGAATTCATCTTTTACTTATAATAATAATTTAGATTGTGCATATCTCTTTATGGAAATAACAGAAAGAGATGAATCGATTCACTACTCATTAGCATAGTACGGTTTCCTTTGGTTTGTTCTAGTGTTGCATATGATTTATAGCTCACTTAGATTTAAAATTCAAAGAGAATGATTTTTTTCTTAGCCATGATCAATAATTTGTAGTTGTTGGATTTTTAAAAATCAATTATGTATAAAAAATAGCTCATAGTTCATGGAATAACCGGTATTTGCTTAAGGTTTGTTGAAAAAATAAACTATTGTTCTAAGAATATATAAACAACATATGCTTAGGGGTTTATGACCAAATAAAGAACTGTTATAAGAAGATATAGACTAGTTCTTGAGCTACGTCTTGACTTCGATACATTGAACTTGTTGCTACCACCTCAACCAATTTTTCACTTTATTAAACATATAATATGGGAGCAGTCTACTATTAGATGAAATAGAGCCCTTGTCTGACGAATCCCTCTGGTGATGGGACCTTTTAGGCCAACGCCCCACCTCCTGCTGGCATTGGGATTCTGTCTCAACTAGTGGGCCCTGTTGCCCTCCATCGGCTACCTCCGCTACCCCGCCACCCAGATCCCCTCCGCTCAGCCAACCTACACGCAGTGCTGTCGTATTTCAAAATTTGAATTGGTTTAAAATATTCATGCCCATTCTTCTCTTTGAATCAAAGTACTAATTTTATCACCTCTTCGCTCAATGCATCAAACACGAAGTAATATTTGTAGGAGACATAAGCTTGCATAACATTGAGGCCTAGAACTTCCACAACCTCCAGGATCATAAAGAGCAAGCTAGGCCATTTCTAGTAGGGAACTTGGATCTGTAGCCCCCTCGTCCTCTCTTCGTTTTCCACAATCACCTCGTTCTCAACAATTTTATCTTCATATCAAAGGCTCAAATTGAAAAAAATGGAATAGAGAAATTCAGAGCTGCCAATGCTCACCATGGGGAACGAAGGCACTAAATAGATATCCAAATCTCCTTGGTCAGTTTTTTATACTGGTTGGACCTCCAGCTTTGCGATGAGATCATTGTTCAATTCATTGACCCGTCGTTTTAGCTCCTCAATGTACATCCAAAATTATGTAATACTTCCAGATTTGTGACATAAGATTGAATGCAGGATTTCTCTGCATTAAAATAACCTTAATCTTTGCAATTTTAAGGAAATTTATTTTAGGGTTAAAATATTATAAAGAAAGTCTCCCATTTTTGTCGATTTTATAAATAAAGAAAGTTAAAAGGATTAGGTCATTTTGATCTGAGACACAATATTAAATTCATAATAATAAGATAAGAACTGATGACGATCATGGAAATCAAGTTTAGTTTGTTGAATTTACAAAAAAATTGATCAATAATTAAAATCTTTAATCATGAATTCAATATCTATAAATTAGTCAATCAAGAAGATGAATTTGTTCAAGAAATATAAACAATGGTGAAGTTTCTATCTAATATGTCTCTAATTGGGATTTTAAATATGTTTGTAGTATTATCGATATTTTGTGTTGTTGGAGTTGGTAAAAAGAGCATTAGTCTTGAAAGGTCAACCATGTAAGGTCTTGATCAACCCTTTGATGACATAGAAATGGACAGAAATTTAGAATTTTATGAAGATACACCATCACAAAAAAACCAAGCATTTGGATCAAGTGATGGAGGTAGTTTTGATTGCAATATTTGCTTAGAATTAGCCCAAGACCTTGTGGTGGCTCAATGTGGTCATACGTTTTGTTGGCCTTGCTTATACCAATGGCTACAGATGTACTCTATATGAAAATAATGCCCTTTTTTCAAGGGTGGTGTAGCTGATGAGAAGGTAATTCCTTTATATGGGAGAGGTAAGGTGGTTTTTGTTGATCCAAGAACAAAGATTGTTCCTGGTGTTAATATTCCTCATAGACCCTCTGGACAGAGGCCTGATATAGTTAGAATGATAGAAAATCATTACCCATCACAGGGTTTTAATTTCATAATAGGCCAAGGTCCAATATCTATTGAGTCCTTCGGGAATATAACATTTTCCATGGGATTCAGGTTGTTTCCTTCTCTGTTTGGGTTGAAAATGCATGGTTTTTCTGATACACTATATGGAAGCCTTGGTATGTTGAGTAATGGCTTTCACGAAGGTCGTTACCAAGTAAGACATGATCTTTATCAACATGAGACCTTTTTTTCAAGGTTTCTCTTGTTTTTGTTTTGTTTGGTTGTTTTCTGTCTTTTCTTTTTCTAATTTGATTTTGGCTTTGCTTGTTTGGTTAGCCACTCTTTAGGAGTAGAATTTTGTGTTTTTCAAGGATTTTGGAAAAAATCATGATTTTGTTTTAAGGTGGAACACTATACTTAATGATGTACATTTATTGTAATAGTTGCTTATATGTATTTTTAACCATGCTGGTATCAAGATAAGATTCTTTTATCATTCTTTATATGTTTTTCATACTATGAAACTATCTAGTGTGCTAGCCAAATCAATATATGTTCTGGAAATGTAGCTTTTTTTAAAGTTCCCAACTTAAAAAGGCATTTAAGTTTTGTTTTTTTGGTCCACATAACCGATGAGAAAATATTGTAATTTCTTGTGGAATGAATTTGTTCAGCATTAATTTCTTAGTCTATTGTTGTATCCTCAGTTAACATATATCTATGCTACTATAGTTGGTGTACTATATTAATGTTGCAATGCTTTCAGATAAGCTACGAAATATGTTAACTTGCAAAACCTATATAGGTAGAAATCTGTTTCAAACAATGTATGTCTCTAATTCTTAGGATTGACTCAATTATGCTTAAAACATTTATGCAAGAACTTCAAGGGATGAAAGGCACCTTGTTTAATCAAAATTGACGATATCAATATCCTTATATATGCAACAAAAATAGACTTTATGAGTGATTCATTGATAATTCTTGCACTACAAGTATACAATTTAAATCATTATGAAGGCGAAAAAGAAGTATGCATTTAGAGGTGAAGAATTTATAGAAGAAAAGCTGCCCCCCCATCAGAACTTTAAAATTGAGGGGCTAAAGAAAGCATTCCCGCCATAGATGGGATTATTGGAATACTTTGAAACCCATCCAAGATTAATTTCTACAGTGTGCCATTCTTTGTCATCTTTTTCCATGTTGCAGACGATTCCATGAGGCCCACCTGTGCATAGATTATCTGGATAAGAGGATTTCCAATTTATTTCTAGATTAATGGCTTTTAGGACTTCGTATACTGCTCCTTCTTCCTTGTTATCGATTTCAGGTTCACCATAGTTCTCTGCAAGGGAAAGGGTTATGATTAAACTGATTAGTGTATGAAAAAACATCGTTCAAATACACATCTTGCAACGCCTTTGATTATACATTTCCATGACCTGAATGTTTTTGGGCTCTCAAAATATATTACAATAGAAGAACATGCGCGAATATTTTAAACCAATTCAAATTTTTAAACCCGACACCACTGCACATGGGCTAGCGGAGTGGAGGGGAGCTAGGCACCAGGGTAGCGAAGGAATATGGTAGAGGGGAGTAGGGCCCACCAACCGAGATAGAACCCAGATGCCAGCGGGAAGTGGGGTGTTGGCTAGAAAGGTCCCATCACTAGAGGAAGTCGCTGGATGGGGGCTTTGTTTTGTCAAATAATAGAATGATCCTATAATATGTATTTCTCCTATTAGATATTAGATCTCTCCCATTCATCCCCATTGGCTAAAACTGATGCCAATTCTAGTTATACCAGATTCTCTATAATTAGATATTAATCAATAGATATAACGTGTATATTGTGGGCATAAAATATGGAGTTGAATTAAGGCTAATTTTCCTAGATAGAATGAAATTCCCAACTTAGAACATATTATTTTGTTTTGTTATCTGTTCTATTTTATATGCCAAGATATTCAGAATCGTTGGATATCAGCCTCATGCTAATGGTCTGTCAAAATAGAATTCTCTCATTGTCATTTCCAGTGACTTTTCGTGGCCTCTTGCTAATGGTTTGTCAAAATTTTTAAAGTAAGGTAATTACTCTCGCATTAACAGTTAAATAGTCAGTTAAGTAGGAAAGTCAAGTTGTGTGATAGATGAATTTGGTAAGTGACTTAGAGAGTTATTTAAGTGAGTGATGGTCAAATTGAGTTTTGTAAGTGTGTGCATGTCAAGAAAGTTAGGATAAATACCCTTCACTAGGTTCATTGTATTCATTGTGATTGATAAATATTGAAGATTAATAGAAGAGAAACATCTCATATGGTTTGTGTGTAAATTGTTTTTATTTTCTCCTCTCTGCCTTTCCAACTTATTGGTATCAGAGCTGAGGAAGGATCACAAGATCCGTGGGCGACCAGAGCCAGAGAAAAAGACCAAGAGTAGAATTCCAACATTTTTTTTTTTTTTAATTTTAAAAAAAAGTTTAATGGATAAGGAAGCGTGTAAGTCCACACGTTTTTAGTGCAACAAATGCACAGGTCCACCTTCCTGGCTAAAAAAACTACGCAAATATCGTTAAACTTATGATTCATCGAAAAATCGGTTTATTCCACAGTTTTTTTGGTTTTCGGGTGTGCAATCAGGTTACGGCTTAAAAAAGCCCACCGGCCGTGAGTAAGTCAACGCAAATTGGGTCAAGATTGCGTTAGTTTGTTTTAAAAAGGTATATACGTATGATTTATTTATTTTATTTTAACAAAGGGATTTTATATTCTTCAAAAGAAGTACGTATTATTTTTAAAAAAGAGTTTATTAATATAATATTTTTAAATGTTTTTTTTTTTGGAAAAGTGGGAGTTATTATTATTTGACATGGTGCAAGGTATTAACAGTTTTTGGATGTGAGAGTTTGAAGGGATTTTATCAAAAGGTTATTTAAGAAGGGATTTTATAAGAGGATTTTTTTATATCAAATTGTTTTTATATGAAAAAATAATAAGGGTTGCAAAAGTGCATGGTATAATTTGTTTTTTTTTAGTCTTTTTTATTTACAAAAAAAAAAGGGTGCTTATACAATATTTTGTGGTTATTATTGGCAAGAGAATTTATGGCTTTGTAAAGTATGATAGCCCACAAACAATATTTTGGTGTTTTGTCAAGCATGATAGGTTTTTTGGAGAAGATGTGCCTTACGGGGGCACATATTAAAAACCATGTTTTTTTTCGGGGGAAATATGAAAGATATCATCATGCAAGCATGCAAGCAGCTATGAAAAAATTCATGGGTCAGAAAGCGCTACTAAAGAAGAGTAAGAAAAATGATAAAAAAGAATAGGAAAAGATAGTTGTCGTGTTTAAAGAGGTTCAGGCCGTAGCCGATGAACTGAGATATCCAGTAGAAGACAAAGATTCCTTAGCTTTGAGTTTTATTTAGCATGCAATGGATGAAAGGGTTATGTGAAAGGTAGCAAAAACTACAACTTCCAAGGAATCATGGAGTATCCTGGAAGCAGAATTTGGTGCAAGGGGGAGTGACATGTAGCAGCAGGATATGTCACATGCAAAGATGTCAGATGTAGATCTAAGAGTAGATGAGCAAGGCTCTAGGAGGACAACAGAGCTTGGAGAAACCTATTATGAAAGAATGCATATGGATGAAGAAGATGCAACAGAGATAGCAAAGAGAGAAGTTGAAGCCTCTGTATGTATAATAGAGCAAGAGCATATCAATGCTCAAGTACTCCACTATAATATGGATGGTGCAGATGATGGTG
The DNA here is from genome assembly GCA_034641835.2 of Pinus albicaulis. Classification (NCBI taxonomy): domain Eukaryota; kingdom Viridiplantae; phylum Streptophyta; class Pinopsida; order Pinales; family Pinaceae; genus Pinus; species Pinus albicaulis. Next base: position 1,538,887,976 of record CM076575.1, on the reverse strand, counting down.
AAACCCATTATGAAAGCATGCATATGGATGAAGAATATGCAGCATAGATTGAAAGTAGAGAAGTTGAAGCATCTGTATGTGAAACAAAGCAAGAGCATGTCAATGCTCAAGCACTCCACCATAAGGTGGATGGTGCAGAAGAAGGTGAACCCCATTATGAAAACAAGCATATGGATGAATAATATGCAAGAGAGGAGTTGAAGCCTCTATATGTGAAACAGAGAAAGATCAGATCATTAATTAAGCACTCCACTGTAACATGGATGGTGCAGATGATGGTGAAACCCATTATGCAATCAAGAATATGGATGAAGAAGATGCAACACAGATTGAAAAGAGAGAATTTGAAGCCTCTGTATGTGAAATAGATAAAGAGTATATCAATGCTCAAGAAATCCACCGTAATGTGGATGGTGCAGCTGATGGTGAACCCCATTATGCCGACAAGCATATGGACGAAGAAGATGCAACACAGATTGCAAAGAGAGAAGTTGAAGTCTCTGTATGTAAAACAGAGCTTGAGCATATCAATGCTCAATCACTCCACTGTAACATGGATGGTGCAGAATATGGTGAATCCCACTGTAATGAAACACATGTAGATGATGGTTGCAAAGTTATATGTGCATTGGTGAATCTAGAAGCAGATGATGGATTTGGTAAAGCTGAAATTGTCGCTGAAATTGGAAATGAGCACATGCATGCTTAGATATCCCACCATAGGGTGGATGAACATTATATTGATGATATATGTGGTTTATTTTTTGAAATAAGGATTGATTACATGATAATATTGTAAGCGCCATGTTTGATGAAACATTGAAGGTTGAAGATGCCTTTGTAGTAGCAAGATATAAAACAATTGAAACTACTCATGGACCAGTACATGATCTAGCAACAGTTAATGATGAGGAAGAGCATAAAGTGATTGAAGAGTTTTTGATGAGAATATCCACTAACAGCATAATAGTGGAAGACAACCTTCATACAATTAAAAAGAAGACAGAGAAGGAAGAGGAAGAGGAAGAAGCTCTCACTGAAGAGCATAATAAATATGTTTTTAACATTGTTTTTGAATATGCAGGTAGTCAAAATAGCATGGGAGAATAAGTTGAAATAAAGTTTGATAATATGTTTGATGTTGATTTGAAGCTCATTGAAGAATGGATTCAGAATCAAATTGAAAAAAATGATGCGAGTCTTAAATCAACAGCTGAAATAAAATAATTGAATGAAATGTGAATAATGATTTTGAGTGTGAAAATTACAAGAAGAAAGTAATAGTACCTGATGATGAATGTGAAAAGATATGAAAGTGTATGAAAACAAAGAAGAATGCATTAAAACCATTTTTCTGCAATGGAGTCAAGAAGTGATAAGATTTTGCTATCAAGAAATATGGCAGAAAGAAAGTCAAGAATATAAAGTGCAAGAAGCAAAGAAAAGAAGATAATTTAAAGATGTAATGTTGTGCTCGCAGTCCATGTTTGAACAAATATTTGAAGAGGAAGGCGTAGAAGAGAAGATTGAATTTTTTTTCAAAACAAATTCGAGACAAGTAAAAAAAAAATTGCATGAGAAACAAGTGAAGAAAGCACAATAGAGAATGAAGCAATTTCAAGGATATAGAATTTGGAAGCAAAGAAAAATAAAATGAAAAATTGCAAAAGTTTTGAGTTATTGTAAGCCTAGCTAAGACATACACCAGTTGGCATGTTTAAGTGGTATTTGAGTCAATTTTTTATTGTAAGCCTAGAAGGCATAGTTAAGTATCGTTTGATTTATGTTGAGCCATACGATTGTAATTAAGGGGGAGTGTTAAAGTAAGGTAATTATTCTCACATGAAGAGTTAAAAATTCAGTTAAGTAAGCAGGTCGAGTTGTGTGATAGATGAATTTGTTGAGTGAGTTAGAGAGTCAGTTAAGTGAGTGATGGTCAAATCGAGTTTTATAAGTGTATGAATGTCAAGCAAGTTAGAATAAATACCTTTCACCAAATTTATTGAATTCATTATGATTGATAAAGATTAAAGATTAATAAAAAAACAAAAATTCATATAATTTGTGTGTAAATTGTTTTGAATTTCTCCTATCTACCTTTCCAACAAAAATAAATTTCTCTCATTTTCATTTCCAGTGGCTTTTCGTGACCTCGATAAAGATCTGGCCATAACGACTCCACAACATTAACGTATTCCTATATGATATAATGGAAACCCTATGAATCCCTCCATGTGCAATGGGTTTGTGCTAGGCGTTTCCTTCCTTCTCAACATGCTCTTATAATTAGAGCCATATCCAAGTAGGCTGGCAGGCATTGATGGTAATAATCAAGGTTGGTATCATTATCTTTCTTTACCTCTCGTAGGATTTTCTCTTTAGTGCTTCTTTATAATTCGTTCGGACGTCTTTGATAGCGTTCAGCTTTCTTGTGTAACACGTATTAACATCTTTGACTATGGTCAATTTTTAATCTTAGTCCACCCATCTTTCTTTGAATCCCAACATGTACCAAACAATTTTTCATGCTTAGTTTATTAATAAGGATTTTTCATCGTTTTTATTTAACTAGTTTCAGAAATAGTTAATTTAGTTCTGTATTTTTTTCTAGAGGCGTTGACTGATACTACAAAAAATGGAAGCTCTTGTTCAGTCCCCTAGTCAACTGCTACAATAATAATGGAAATGGAAGCTCTTGTTCAGTCCCCCGGTCAATCAATTATCAGCTCTTTCGCTGCTTTCTTCATTTTGGCATGTTCTTAGACCAACGAAGCGAGCAGAGTATGATGGTAGAATTTTCAGCAACATGACAGAATCAATGACATGGCCGAGTGTATGAGCGATGGACATTTTCTTCGTAAGCGTTGTAAAAATACTTTCTATTAGTGGTTATGAATATCTCTTTCACGCCACTTTTGGGTGTGTTTTTTACTGCTTATTGAGGACTGCTCATGTTTTTTGTGGAATACTCCATTCTTATGTTTAGAATCTCTCCTTCTCGCTGGAATGGTTATGTTTTTTCACACTTGTGCCATGTTCAATATTGGTTGGTCTGGATTAGGAAGCTGGTTTTGAATGATTATCTATTATTAAGGGATGTATATGGGATCATTCTACATTGTTAGCTACTCGCTTCAATGATTTATGATCCTAAATGTACTACTGTATAGTGGCGGTAATATTATGTATTATTCTGGGCTGACAAGTCTATGGGACTTGTATGAACTTTTTTCGCTGTTCCTTATGCTCGTGATTGCTCTGATCATTCTCAGATCCATTTATCATATAAACTTCACAGATGGTCGGAATCGGCGGTGAAGCCGCTATTCCTTCTCCTGCTACGCAACCATTTTCTTTTGACTCATCTCAATTTCAAATTGGTTTCATAGATATTTGGCATATCTTTTGGAACAAATCGACTTCTCTCTTCTCTATTACAAGGCCATGCAAAAGTTTTAGCTTCAGATTCCGTAAACATTGGTGGACTTTGCCGGGATGCTGGTGCTGCTACTGTTGTCAACCATAATTTGAGGTCCTCTGCTCTGGTCTTTCCTGTTTCCCTCCCAGATTTGCCGTCTTCTTCCTTGCCGGAAATTTTGAATTTCGACCCGTTATTCTGAATGTCATTAATGCCTTATCTTTTCCTACCTAAAACCTGACCTAGCCGTGATCTATCATCTGCCTCCATTAGTGTAGAAGGGATATTTATGGATGAATTATGCCTCTTCAGATATGATCAGTCCTCGGGTTTCTTTAAATATCATTTTTATGGCATGATGTGATTCTATCTGTCTCCTTGGGATGATAAAAGAATGTATTTTGGAGGTGGGAATTATCCCATTACTCTGTCAATTTCATTTTTCGAGTCCATTTCTGGCAATATTCCTTTAAACTCAGCTACTTTTCCTGACAATACATACTGACTACGATCATTGACATCCATGCTGACATCAAACCTATCTTTCTTCTGGTTTTTCTTTCTCTCATCTGGCTATCCAAAGGCATTTTCCTAAGTACAACTAATCTTTCTGATCGGTCCTAAGGTACCGTCGGTGCTTGTTCTTTATTATATCTCTGACTGTTTGCCTAAGACGCTTGATTTTCCTGTTGAACGCATGATTTTGCCAGCTATCTACGTCCTTTGCTAGATTCCGCCACCTTTCATGCATGTGTGTTGAAAGGCAATTGAGGTCATATGGCGGGGACTGCTGGCTCAGCTGAACACATTATTCCCCCTCAAAGGTTTGGAGAGAGATTACAGCAGGACGAGGTTGACGAGAATATTATTAGACAAGCTCTTCATGGAACTGGTTCTGTGGCGCATCTGCCTATAGGTGGTTCTTTTCAGAAGCGTGGTGGCCGCCGAAAGAAGCGTAAAACCTGCTACAAACGCAATATGGAAATTAAGGAGGTCAAGTTGGATTTCGATGATCTCTGCAAGAGGGTGACGAGTTTACAGAAGAGGGAGGTGATTGGCCGATGGTTATTCCCGGAGAACTGTGAATTTGACATGGCTTCATGGATTAAAAAACACTGGAAGTCTATTTTAGGATACACTCCTATTGTTTCTATTCTCATAAATGGTTGGTTCAGTGTTCATTTCATTGAGGCGAAGGATGTTCATAAAATTACTTGTCGCACCTGGGTTCGTGGTCGTAGTTTCTTGCAGCTTATCCCATGGTACGTTGGCTTCAATCCGGTGCTAGAATCCCCACGCAACCGTATCATATGGATGAAACTGCCGGGTCTTCCCCTGGAATTATGGACTATGAAGGCGCTTCAGGCGATAGGAAACTCAGTAGGCGTCACAAAATACATCGATCCAAGTATTATTGGGGCCTGTGACAAACGTATAGCTTGGATTCTTGTTGAGCTCGAGTATACTGGTGGTCTACCTGGTGACATCGATTTGGTATGGGGGAATAGAAAGCATCGACAGCGCATCGATTTCTGGGGTATTCCCTTTCGATGTCTTATTTGCCACCGTACTGGCCACCTCAGGGAGAATTGCCCCTATCGTTTTCGCATGCAACGCGCAGATGTTGTTACTCAGGCTAGACGTGTTGAAAAGAATAAGCTTCCTAGTACTGAGAGCGCATTGGATGGCTGTTCAGGTAATCCTTGTCCTCATGTATCTGAAGATGATGATTTTTACACTGCTCAGGAACATTCGGATGGTGTGCAAAATAATCACCGGGTCCTGCCCCCAGAATCAAATCTTTCTCCTGTAGCTGACGCTCCTTCGCCGGTTGACTCTTCCCATTTGGTAGATAATATTTCACCAATCCCTGCTCCAATGGCTACCGTAAACTACAAAGATGATTCTGGTCCTGTAGCCCCTACTTACTCTTATGTTGATGATTTTGTTAGAGGCATTAACACAGCTTCTCAGCGCCCATCCATGAGTGATCCTCCACTGTACCCCTCCTCGAATTTCCAGGTTGGCGAGTCTTCCAATTCGCAACCTACTCCTTCCTATTATCCTCATACCATCCTGGACATGCGTCCTGAATCTACAGATTCCATTAATATACAGGACTCTCCCAGGAACACCATTGAATCAGACCTTGAAGCCATCTTGGCGGACCCTAACATTGAAATAGCTGCCCTCACTGTCTTCGATAAACCGCCCTCTTCTGATATCAAAAATTCCTCCGATAAGGTCTTGCCTAAAGGCACCAGTAGACTTACCAAAGGAAAATTTAAAGCCATTTCTCTTTTTATTGAAAATGAAGATAACCTCACTGAGATTCCAATATCGATCTGTGATGGACCTATGGATGATTCTCGGGTGCTTAGAGCACGCAACCCAGAACCTGAATCAAGATGAATCACATCATCTCTATGAACATACGGGGGTTGGGCGATGCCCCCAAGTCTCATTTCCTTCGTGAGATTCTGAAATCGGGTGATCCTATTATTTTCCTTGCTCAGGAGACTTTATGTACAAGGGATAAGGCCATTAAGATGTTTCTCTGTATCAAACCAGGATGGAAAGCTGCTGCAGTGGACGCCGTTGGTCACTCGAGTGGTCTTATAGCTGTTTGGAATCTAGTGATGGCCTCTTTCGTGGCCTACAAGTTCATTGGAGGCATTATGCTGGCTGGACATATTAGGGGGTACAAGGAGACTGTTTATATTATTAACTTATATGCTCCCTATTGCAACAGGTTGTCTTTCTGGCAGTGTTTGGCGGCCTCTGGTATTCTCGCTCTTCACAACCTAATCCTGATGGGTGACTTTAATTCTACCATGCGTTCAGATGAAGTCTGGGGCACAAATGCCAGGCTAGATCCTATTTCTCCTTATTTATGTGACCTGTTATATGGTTTTAATTTGACTGACATTTGTCCTCGCCCTTTGATGCTGACATGGACAAATAAGCGTGCCAACGACCAATACATTGCCAAAAGACTGGACAGGGCTATGGTTCATGTCGATATTGTGGACCGATGGTGCCTGATTCGTTCTGAGGTTATTATTTCAGACGTATCCGATCATATGCCTATTCGGCTCTCATGGAATTCCGATTCTGTGGTATGTGGCTGACCCTTCAAATTCAACAGGGTCTGGCTCGAAGATTTGAATTACTCCAAATTGGTGCATAGGATCTGGTCACAAAGCTATGATGATGTCGGCCTCTCAGGATGGGACCGTTTCTATTACAAGATTCAATGTGTCAAAAAAGCTTCGAAGGCATGGGAGATACAGAAGAAATCGTGCCTCAAAAAGGAATTGTCAGAAATTTCTGCCAAAATGGGTGATTTATTCTTTTCTTTTGCTGCTCACTCTCCAGATGATGCTACTTTGCGGCTCCTGCATGATCTCGGTTCAAGGAAACGTGAGATCTTACGTATTGAAGAGATCTCATGGCGTTTAAAAAGTAGAATGCTATGGCTAAAGGAAGGCGATCTAAATACTCAATATTTCCACAAATCGGCCAATGCTAGACGCAATCAAAATGCCATATGGCGCATAAGGAAGGATGATGGTGATTTTGTCTACTCTACATCAGATATTCAAGATGAGGCTTTCTCATATTTTTCCAAGTTTTTCTCATCTGACCAGGCTATTGACGATGCGAATCAAGCTTGGGTTCTTGAACAATTCCCCAGGTTTTTTGCAGAGGATGGCATCGTTGTTCTTGATAGTGTTATCACAAGGGATGAAGCCTATAAGGTCCTGAAGTCTTTTAAACACGATAAGTGCCCGGGCCCGGATGGCTGGCCCTCTGAGTTTTTTGTTCATTTTTTTGATCTCATGGGTAATGAGATCGTTGATATTCTGGAGATATTTCGATGCAAGGGTTTCATGCCAGCAAATCTCAATTCATCCTTTATTGCACTCATACCCAAATTCTCGGACCCACAGACTTTTGCAGATTTTCGGCCCATTGCTTTGTGCAATTTGCTGTACAAGCTCTCCTCAAAAATTATTGCTGATCGCATCAAGGCAGTTCTGTCTGCCAATATTTCAAGAGAACAATTTGGTTTTTTAAGTGGAAGATCCATCCATGACATGATTGCAATCGCCCAGGAGGTTACTCACTCCATTCATTCAGCCAAGAAAGAAGCTTTAATCATGAAGGTCGACTTACACAAAGCTTATGATTCAGTGGACTGGGCTTTTATCCGGTTACTGTTGCTTAAGATCGGCTTTCCAATTCGGATCATGCGATGGATTATGTCTTGTGTATCAAATGTCCGATTTTCGGTTATTATTAATGGGTATCCATCGCGTTTTTTCAAAGCTGGCCGGGGGCTGAGGCAGGGATGCGCCCTCTCTCCTCTTATTTTTCTTATGGTGATGGATGGATTTAGCAGACTTATGCATTTCGCTGAGCAGAGAGGATATATAAAGGGTTTTGCTTTCTCAAACTCTGTCTCCACCTCTCATTCATTATTTGTGGATGACTTATTGCTCTTCGGCTATTTGCGACGGAACCACTGGTTCTATATTCACATTATGTTCTCATGCTTCAAAAGAGCTACAGGTCTAAGCATCAATTGCGGTAATTCCTTCCTTCTATATGATTATGGTGATGTACAGGAGATTACTTTCATTGCGGAGTTCATGGGAATCTCCATGCATCATTTATCAGATGGATTCAAATACCTGGGCTTCTTTATTAAGCCATGTGGTTACAAAAACAAAGATTGGTTCTGGATCATTGATAGGTTAAGGGATAGGATCCAACGATGGAATCATCGATGGTTATCGATGGGAGGCAGGTATATTCTTATCCAATCAGTGCTATCTCAGATGATTGTCTTTTGGGCGCATCTTCTTTATATCCCGGCAGGTATTATTTCAAGGATTAAAGGTATTATTTCAAATTTTCTATGGGGAGGAGCCAACCTTGAGAAGAAATACCATCTTTGCAGTTTGAAGGACATCTGCAAACCCAAAGGTCTTGATGGATGGGGGATTCTTGATCCCAGGGTTTTTAATTGTGCGTTGTTAGCTAAATCTTTTTGGAGAGCCATTACATATCCGGGCTTGTGGAACGACATTATTAAAGTCAAGTATATTTCGGAGAATGCTTTACAATTGATCAGTTGCAATTCTCTACCCTTTCCATGTCTCATTTCATGTATTTGGCGTGGTTTCAAAAAGATTATCCCTCTGGTTGTTCCTCGTCTCAGATGGAACTTTAGAGATGGTAGTCTTATTCCCATTGGAACGGCTACCCTCCTACAGCTGGTTCCCGAGTGTGGTCCATCTCAGAACCTTATCCACGCTCTTGCTTTCCGTGGATTTCATTTCTACTCTCATATTATTCTATGTTGGTATCATTCTGCGCCTGTCATCAAAACAGCGGAACAACTCGGCTTGGATGGTGTTGTGTCAGACGAGTGGAATACTGTTCGGGACTCTATTCGTCGGGCGGGATTATGCTATGCTTCAGGGGGCGATAAAATTGTGTGGGGTGGCCCGATGCGAAATGGCTCTCCCATTGTGAAAGACATCTATCAAACTTTTATTGCTGCTGTTCACGTTATGCAATACCCAAGCTTGTTTCGAGTTTTTTGGAAAAGGAAAATTCCAAACAAAATCATTATTTTCAGATGGCTTTCTTGGAAGAATCGTGTCCTCACGTGGGACAATTTAAGGAGGCGGGGTCATCACGGTCCCGGATGGTGTGTTTTCTATTTAGAGGCAGAAGAGTCAATCTCTCACATTTTCTTTACTTGCCCCTCTGTTATTCATATATGGAGTTTATTCAGATTCTTCTTTCCAGACCAGTCATGGCGACCTGTGGACTTCATCTCCACAGCCATTGTATGGGACAAATTGCACAGCCCTTTTCGATCCCTGCCATTCTTCTTCATTTGGGAGATCTGGCTGGCTAGAAATAGGCGGATTTTTGACCAAGTCCCCATTCAGATCCATAAAATCTATTTTTCCATCAAGTCTTGGATGGATGCTTCCCCTTCTGATTCGCCTGATATCATTGATGTTTCTCGTCGAATTAGACCACATGCCATCTCCATTCCAACTATTTACTTTGATGGTGCTGCTGCAAATGATACCACCGGTTGTGGGGCATGGATAAAGATCTCCGATCATGAACGTTTCCATATCCACTGGAATGGGGGCCCAGGTTCCAATAACAAGGCAGAAACCATGGCATTGTGGGGTGGTTTTCTCATTGCTCTTGACCTTCAGATTCAGGTTGACGGCATATATGGGGATTCTAAACTGGTGATTGGATGGTTATCAAATGAGGCTCATACGGATTCCCCGTATCTACAAGGATGGTTTGACAGGACCAGAGCGCTTTGGTATCGTTTGAACTGCCCTCCTATTCACCATATCTATCGCGAGAACAATTCCAGAGCAGACCGCCTTTCCAAGAAGGGTCTAATGGAGGGTTTTGGTTTTTTGAGGGTTGCACATATCCAAAACGGACTACAGAAGGACATACGGGACATTCCCCTTCCTTAATATTATATATCTGTATCCTGTTATCAGTCTACTAACAGATGGTTTCTGTATTTTGAGGATCTACAGGTTCTTGTGGTATCAGTACTGCCTCCTTTATATATTGGCACTTTTCATTTTTGTTCACACATGAAGGCTCTCGCCTTCAGTTATCTCTACATCAGGCGAGCGTGACAAATTATATGACCAGTGTTATTATGAGGACCATTCTTCTGACGTTTTGTGCATCTTTATCATTGCTGGTCCTATAAGATCAATACATATCTTTCTTCCGGGCGAAAACTGCGGCAAGCAAGCGGGCGACTATGGCAAGCGAGCGTGTTATATTATTCTAGGCGAGCGTGATTATATATATTTTTTGGCAGCCCAAATGACGTAATACACCCGAACCTTCATCATGTTTATTATTTTCTGGGTCGGGCTGACACCATCTAATCATCATTTCTATTCTGCTTCACAAGAGCATCCTCATTTTCTCTTATAAACATATATGTTGCCTATTCTAGTTGTATCTCCCTTTTTGATATGAATCAGGTAGCTGGAATGTTTTTTGTTTCTTTTCAAATTTTCCTGTTTCTCATACATGACTGTATATGTAACCGGGTCGGATCATGACCTGTACATGAGGTTGTCCACTCATTTAAGCCTGCTCTAGTATGAGCAGAATTTCTTGGGGCAAATGATGGTTGATTTCTCGCCGTTTCTCTACACAGCTGAGATTATATGAATATGTACTGTATATATATTATCAATATATTCAGTGTTTTTTTCTTTCTGAAAAAAAATAAATTAATTGGTTCCAAATGAGAAGGAATGTTTTTTTTACAACATCAAATATGGAAGGTGAAGAGTAGTCATGATAATAATCTTTTAAAATATTTAATCACTATACAAAAATACTTGATTGTAATGTAAATTTTATTATATGTTATTGTTTGTCGTTTTTATTTATTTATTTAATTTCAATTTCCTAATTGTATGTGTTGGTATCATATATTTTCTATTTTATTTAAACAATATATAGAGTAAGAAGAGGGGATATGATTAAAGAATTATGAGAAAGTTATAACATTTCTCTTGACCAATTATTTTAATATAACAGGTTGAATAATTTTAAGTTTATTAATTGTTTTTCTATTATATATATTTAAAAATAATAATTCTTTTATTAAAGTAAAAAATATTTTAATTATTTTATTAAAAATACAAATATTTTTCTTAAAAATAAAAATTAATAGATTTGTTTCCTAATCAGAGGTAAAAATATTTTTCATGACATTTCTTCAATTAAAATAGAAATATGATTCAATGGATACCAAATTAATAGATTTGTTTCCAGTAAAATAAAATTTCATAACATTTCTTCGATTAAAATAGAAATGTGATTCAATGGATACCATCCTTATATAGAATATTATGCCAAGTTTAAGGTTTTTATATTTATTTTCTTTAGTATTGATTTATTTTTAAAGTTAACTTACTTTATATCTTGTTATATTTTATATAGATATATTCACTAGTTTAAGATTAAATGTTAGTCACATAGCGTAATGAATTTTAAGTTTGTATGAGATTTTATAATGCCTTTTGAGTTTTGAGTAGTTTTTAATTTTATGAGGGATAGAAATCAAGAGAGAGAGATATTGGGAGGGAGGAAAATGCCGGAGAAGAGGGGAGGGAGAGAGAGCACATGAGAGAGAGAGAGCGAGTGAAAGGTAGCGTAAAAGGAGGGAGACTGAAGGAGATAGATTGTGGTAGTGCATGAGAGAGAAGGGCAGAGAGGGAGCATGTCTGAGAATGAGAGAGGGAGTGGGGGGTAGACAGAGGGGGAGAGGGTAGAGTGATCAGGAAGGAGAGAGTGTGAGGGGTGATGGGGGAGAAAAGGGGGTGGGGTTGAGAAGAACAAAGAGAGAGAGAAAGGAAGTGGGGGTAGGGAGAGGGAAAAGGAGTGGGTGCTAACATGAGAGAGATAGGGATAGGGGGAGATGGAGAGGGAGAATGGGAAAGAGGCATTGGGAAGAGAGAGATAGAGAGAGAGAGAGGAAGAACGATAAGGGATATGGGGATGGGACAGGTAGGAGATAGAGAGTAGAGGGAGAGGGTATGCAAGAGAGAGAGAGAGAGAGAGTGAGTGGGGGAGTTGTGGGGCAAAGAGGGAGTAGGTGGAAGAGGGGAGTGAGAGAGAGATAGAGTAGGAGAGGGAGAGAGAGGTGGTAAGAGAGAGGAGAGGAGAGAGGGATGGGGGAGGATAGGGGGTAGGTGGGAGAGAAATGGGGGAGGGGTTGTGTAGTTGGGAGGCAGAGAGTGAGAGAGAGGTATTAGGGTGAGGGAAAAGAGGGATCAACTAAAAACATCATAGACAGGTAGGGAAGAGAGAGAGGGAAACCAAGAGAGAGTGTAGAGGGAATGTAACACCCTCCTCCCACATTTACCCAATTTAACTGGCTTGCTAGGATAAACATGTAATGAGAGGCTACTATGATGTGATTCACCTCCCTACGTACATTTATGGAAGTAGAATGAACTCAAAGAAAAAAATTGACCTTCCACACATCATACAAAAAATTCAAGAGCTAACCAACCTTTCCATGTTGCCAACCCCTAATAAAACTTGACATTTTACTGATTTGGACCCTCAATCACTATAATGTCAAATTGTGCATGTGATTGAGGCCTTCCAGTCGCTCCCACAACAAGGCATGCTAGCGACTGTGGACCTTTTCAAACAGTTTTGTGGTAGTGACCTCGGATTTTTAGCCACTTTTTTAGGACCATGTCACATGCCAATGCCCAAAATTTCATGAAGCTCTGAGAAGTGATAAATGACATGGAAACAAAGGTCCTAATTCAAACCTTGATACAAGTACTTGATCTCACTATCCATGACATGCATTTCATCAAATATATCAGAAATATGCATTCTGTAGGTCATAACAATAGATATGGGCATAAGGGTCTCATACTTATATGAGAATTGTTAAGAAGCATTTAAGCCTTATCGCAATAGCCGTATTATCAACTATTAGGTCATATATTTATTTTTCATTCATTTACTGGTCAAAACATGATGAGATCCATACATCATCACTGTTATAAAACATGCGCATAACCAAGATATAAACAATAGAAACAACAAGGATAAACCATATAAACCATATAATTACAAGTACATTTACCCATCAAATACAAGAGGAAATGAGCTCTTATTGACATATACAAAATGAAACCAGGTCTGGGACTTCCACAAACCACCTAAACATACATTAGGGTGAACCAAATATTTCTTTTATCTAATCTCTCATGTGCCATATTCCAAGCATGAATGTGGGATATCATGAAAGAAACCAAAAAAAAGAACCAGGGCTTCCAGAGGCTAAACGACCTCAACTCTCAACTAGTAATTCCACCTCACAGTTAGACATCACTAACTATCACTAGATCGGTCTGTACCCATGTTGTTTAGAGCTTCAAAGAATTTGTTCCAACCAGGGCTTCCAAGATGAGTAACTCAACCCAAATCCATTGTCAGGATTCCAGATCGTTTGTCCAACCAGGGCTTTTAGGACTAGTAACTCAACTCGCAAAGGGATTCTAGATCATTTTTCCAACCAAGGCTTCCAGGACTAGTAACTCAACCAAAGCTATTACAGAACTTCTAGATAGTTTTTCCATCCATGGCTTCAAGGAACTAATAACTCAACCCACAACCAAAGGAACATGAGAAACAACTAGAAAAAAAAAGTAAAACACACAACACCATGGTTATCCAAGAAGTGGAAAGGTTAGGAAAAACCATTGTCAATCTAGGTAGTGACCTCGGATTCTAAGCCACTTTTTTAGGACCATGTCACAGGCCAATGCCCAAAAATTCATGAAGCTCTGAGATGTGATAAATGACATGGAAACAAAGGTACTAATTCAAACCTTGATACAAGTACTTGATCTCACTATCCATGACATGCATTTCATCAAATATATCAGAAATATGCATTCTATAGGTCATAACAATAGATATGAGGATAAGTGTCTCATACTTATATGAGAAATTTTAAGAAGCATTTAAGCCTTATCACAATAGCTACATTATCAACTATTAGGTCGTATATTCATTTTTCATTCATTTAATGGTCAAAACATAATGAGATCCATACATCATCACTGTTATAAAACATTCTCATAACCAACATATAAAAAATAGAAATAAGAAGGATAAACCATATAAACCACATAATGAAAAATACATTTACCCATCAAATACAAGAGGAAAAGATCTCTTATTGACATATGAAAAATGCAACCAGGTCTGGGACTTCCATGAACCACATGACCATACATTGGGATGAACCAAATATTTATTTCATCTAATCACTCATGTGCCATATTGCAAGCTTGAACGTGCGATCTCATGAAAGAAACCAAACAAAAAAAAAACTAGGGCTTCCAGAGGCTAAACAACCTCAACCCTCAACTAGTAATTCCACCTCATGGTCGGACATTACTAACTATCACTAGATCGGTCTCTACCCATGTTGTTTAGGGCTCCAAATAATTTGTTCCAACCAGGGCTTGCAGGACTAGTAACTCAACCAAAATATGTTTCCGAGATTCTGGAGCATTTTTCCAACCAGGGATTTTAGGACTAGCAACTCAACTCACAAAGGGCTTCTAGATAATTTTTCCAAAAAAGGTTTCTAGGACTAGTAACTCAACCAAATTTTTTACAGGGCCTCCAGAGTATTTTTCCAACAAAGGCTTCAAGGAACTAATAACTCAACCCACAACCAAAGGAAAATGAGAAACAACTAGAAAACAAAAGTAAAACCCACAACACCATGGTTATCCGGGAAATGGAAAGGTTTGGAAAAACCATTGTCAATCTAGGCAATCCTCCATAGCAATGACTGATCAAAACTAATAAAATACATGTATGTGTTATGCATGCCAAACTAGCAAGGAAATCATACATTCAACTCAGTACCTGCAAGAAAAACCTGGTGTAGTTATTGATACCGATGTCCTATTACACTTTCCTGCTCTTCCTTTCCTTCTTGCTCCAAATACAAAGTATGCCACACTCCTCCAAGATTTCTCTAAGAAAACTCGAAGTGTGCAAGAGTATGAGAGAGAGACAGTAGAAATTCAAAGCTCCAAATCTGAACTGCAAAAAGCTACCAATTGATCCTGAGAAGCCCTTTTATTAATGAGGCCTCTATTTTATTTAATTTCCATTAGTTTCCTCTATTTTCCATTATGTTCCTTCATTTTCCTCCTGACATGAAATATGTGACCTTTCACCTCCATTTTATCATATTTTCCATTATTTTCATAAATAAAATTCCAATAAATGCCCCATGCCTTTCCAAAGCCTTTTCCGTTTCATTTGCAAATTTTCATTGCCATCAGTTAATCAAAAGTGATCCCTCCCACTATGTTTTTTCCCAACATTCAACTTCAAATATGTGTCCCATGACTTTGGTTATTATTTTTCCTTTAGTAACTTTATTAGATTGATTTTTTACCAGGATTTTTATAGAACCATCCCCTTGGGGGAACACCGTCCTCAATGTTCAATGACACCTACAACAAACAATACTGCTGAAAGAAAAAAATATTGACCATGGAGAGTTATAACTTAGCCCATTGTAGTATTTACAATGATCATCCTGTTGAGAACAAAACCAACATGAGAAACATAATAAAATGACAACCATAACTATATGACACCCATAACGCTTATTGGAGATTTATAACACAAATTATTGTAGAATTTACATCCACATACATATATACACATGTACCAAAAAATCACACCAAAACATAGCCAAAAACATTCTATCAACTAACAAATACAGAAGGATACATAGCTCGCATACGATCAAACATCTCCCAGGTAGCTTCATCTAGCCCAAAGTTCTTACACTACACTTTAACCTACTCGATTTATTGGTTCCAAAGCATGAGCATCTTTCTATGAAAAATACATTAAGGTTCTAGCTGGAATTTTCTTTCTAGATCCACCTAAAATAAAGACCAGTCAATCACATTATCAACATATTTAACATACTTTGCAAGAAATAACACATGGAAAACATCATGGGCTTTCATTGTTGGAGGTAGTGAAAGTCGATAGGCTACTCGTATAATCCTTTCAATAATTGGGAAAGGTTCATAATATTGACGTGTCAGTGTGGCACATCATCCAATCCTCAAGGATCTCTTCTTGGGATTGATGCACAAGTACACATGTTCCGCAACTCGAAGCTTCTTAAATAACTTCTTCCAATTTGCATAACTTTTCTATCTGACCAATGTTTCCTTCAAATTCTTCTTGATTACTTGTATTTCATGTTTTGTCTCTTCCAACACCCTATTAATTGGATAACTCAAACTAATAGGAGTATTACAACTCTACGTATTGAGTGCCTCAAATAGGCTCATCCTCAATGACTCTTGATACCCATTGTTGTAAGAAAACTCAACCAGTGGAAGATACTCTTCCCACCTCTGTTGTTGATGAATCACATACATCTTCACCATGTCCTCCAATATCCTGTTGACCCTCTCTATTTTTCCATTTGTCTGCAGATGATAAGTTGTACTAAAGGCCAACTCTGTATCCAAATCTACAAATAATGCTTTCCAAAATCTAGAAGTGAACTTCTTATCGTTGTCTAACAAAATATTCTTTAGAACACCAGGTAAACAATTTACATATATGATGAAGACCTATGCTACATCATTAGCTGAATAGATAGACTTCACTGGAATGAAATGCTCTATGTTTGTCAACCTGTCCACCACAACCATGATGGATTCATCTTATCTAGTTGTCCTCGGAACCCTGTAATGAAATCCATGGAAATGACCTCCCATTTACATCAGGAATCAAAATAGGTTGTAGTAGTCCACCTAGATGCTGACATTCTACTTTGATCTTCTAACATTCCAAAAATTTAGCCACAAAATTTTCCATGTATTTCTTCATATTCGACGAATGATAAAACTTCTTTAATTTTTTTAATGTCTTCTGCTATCCTAGCTGACCTTAATACACTTTTTCATGAAATTCCCTCGAGATAAGCCTATTTATCTCACTATTATTTGGAACATATATAATTTCCATAAATATAAACAATTCATATGTTGTGAGACAATAGTCCACATTCTGATCACCTGTACCCTACTATAACGTATGCATAAGCTCCCTATACTTGTCATCCTATTTTCTTCCCTACAAGATCTGATCGTGTAAATATGTCCCATAGGAGCTCATATTTTTTATCTGATTCACATTTATCCTCTTTCTAAGAGCATCTGCAACTCTATTCTATTTACCTTTAATGTGCCTCATATCAAAGTTGAACTCACTGATTGTGGCTAACCATCTAGCTTTATTAGAATTCAGATTCAATTTTTCCAATAGATACCCCAATCCACTATAATCACTCACTAGTATGAACCTCTAACCAAGAAGATAGTGTCTCCACAAACTCAATGCATTGATGATTAATGTCAACTCAAGATCATGTGTCGAATAATTCTTCTCATGCTCATTTAGTTTCCTTGACTCATACACCTATCCATACTACATAAGGAATCCACTAAGCCCCTCTTGCAAGCACTTGTGCACACTACGAACTCATTACCTGGACCTACAATGTTTAAAACTGGAGCATTTTTCAACAACTCCTTCAGTTGTTCAAAATTAGTTTCACATTCCTTTCTCCATTCAAATTTCTTACCCTTCCTTTGAAATGACGCAATAGGATAAGCAATCCGTGAGAAGTTTCTGATGAACCTCCTGTAATAAACTTCTATCCCCATAAAGGACCTTACCTCATCATAATTCCTACGAGCTTCCCACTCCATAATATCCCTTATCTTCTCTTGATCCATTTCTATGCCTTCCTTGGAAACCACATGTCCCAAGTAATGTACCTATGTCCGAAGAAACTTCAATCACTGGCCTTAGCATACAACTAATGCTCTCTAAGAAATATTAATATTGTGTCTAAGTGTTCTACATTCTCTTATTAATTCTTATAATATACCAATATATCATTAATGAATACAATAACAAACGTGTCCAGATAAGGACACAACACATTATTAATCAAACACATAAAAGTATTTGGAGTGTTAGACAAAATGAAAGCAACTACAACAAACTCATAATGCCCATACCTGGTCTAGGACGTTGTCATGTAAGTGTCCTCTTCTTTGATGTGTACCTCATGGAATCCTGATCTTAAATAAATCTTCAAGAACATTGTTTCTCGCTTCAACTGATCAAACAAGTCATCAATCTTTGGAAACATATACCTGTTCTTAATGGTCACCTTGTTCAGCCACCTGTAATCAAAGAATAACCTAAGAGTACCATCCTTCTTCTTCAAAAACAATACTAGTGCCACCTAAGGTGACACACTTGGCCTAATGTATACCTATTCAAGAATTTCCTTTAACTACAACTTCAATTCTACTAGCTCTGGTGTGCTCATCATGTACAACGCGTTTGCTGCTAGTGTAGCCCCTATTACCAACTCAATAGAAATTTCCACTTCCCTATGAGGCGGAAACTCAAAAACCTATGCCAGGAACATATCCTAAATTGTTTTTACAATTGGATACCTTCTTAAGACATTTTCATCCTCAACTTCCTTATATTTATCACTCGAGATATGGTCTACAAATAACACACACCCTTTTCTATGACTGTGATTTGCCTACAAATTTTTCACCATTCTAAACATTGTTTCCCTCTTCTTAACCTGTAAGATTCTCTGCTATCCCTTGTCATCCAAGCACTCAATAGCCTTATCCTAATAGTCTACCTGAGTCCTTTGAAGATATAGCTAGTCCATACCTAATAACATGTTATATGATCCCAAAGAAATTGTATTCAAATGTGTTGATGTATCAATTCTACTAAAATCAAATGCAGAAGCTCTTACTCAATGATGAACTCTCTTCTTTATACTTGTAGCCCACTGCACTAACTAAGAATTTGCATTCACTTCTTTATTTAAAATTCACATATCCTGGCACCAAGTTAGGATTAACATAACTATAATTAGATCTAGGTTCAATCAAAATACAAACAACTTGATCACAAAAATTACCATCTATCTTGTTGATAGATGTTTTATGGTGTACCTTCCTGTTATCCAATGCTGCATAAATCTGAGGAATACTTTTGTCTACCATCCCCCACTATTTGTGCCTCCTGTGCACTCTAGATATGCAGTCTACCACCCTCATGATGTGGAAAATCACGCGTGCTATGATCCTTGACACAAGTCCCACACTGTAAAGGCTTCCAACCTAGACCCTTTTTCCCCTCTTCAGACTGAGATCCATGTCCTCTTTCATATGCATTGAATTTCTTAGCCGGTGCTACATTCTCTTTTTTACCAGTGTTCTGAGGCATTTCTCGCTTCTTATCTCATTTTCCTTTGTTATTTTCATTACCTTGCTAGTCCAGCTTAGTCCCAGATCTACACTTTTTTTTCTCATAACAATTCTTAAGCTTCTTGTTGGCTTCCTCTAATGATCTAGGCTCATCGAACTCAATCTTGCCATTGAATGCTACCAGTACCCACTGATGAATCTATGAATCCTACCCTTCTCCTCGTTGATGTAAGGCACATACCTAAATAACTCCAAAAATAGGCTAGTGTAATCTTCATTGGTCATAGATCCCATCTTCATCTCATATAATTCCTTTCTTTATCATCATAGTATCTCTCTGATAGATACTTCATCCTGAACAATCCCTTGAATTTCAAGTCAGCTACTCTTCATGAATACCTCATACATTATTTACATATTCCCACCAAATTTTTCTTTACGTTTAAGACTAAATGTAGCTATACCATCCTTAATGTTATCTGAGTAATCATGCAATCTAAAAGAAAAAAAAATCGTCCCAAGAAACCATGCTTCTCCATCTTGTGACTTCTACATTTCTCCATCAATGTAGGTGTCTTTTATTTCTTGAACTCATCTGGAAAATATCCCTTGTCACTTATCCTATAAATATTATAGTTATGATGACCATGATATGTGTTTGAACCATAAATAGAGTAACTCCCATGTGCATTGCCTCGTCTATCAGGTGTATCAAATAATATGCCATCTCTCACCATGTCATCTCTATCCAGCTTGTGCCCACCATGTTAACTTCTATCATATTCTCCATTAGGGTCGTCCTCCTACCCATGACTGATTCTAAGCGGTCCCTATCTCTGCAAGTATGACAAGCTCTGAAGGATAACTGCATTGACTTATGCTTGTTTCTTCAGTGCCCTAGAAATTCTCTCTTTTGATTGAATGATTTAGTCATTGTCTTCTTTAAAACTCCTTATTTCTTCCTTCAAAATTCTCAATGAGTATGCTATGTCAGAAGAGTTCCCAACACCATACTGATCATCTGATCCATAAGGATAATCTCATGAATTGTAGTCCACCATCTTGCTAGTCATTTGTGTTCTTCTCTTCCTGCAAGATATATCATGTCAGCTAAACCAAATCATAAACAAACCAATGTACCTCATTTTAGTTCAAAGAGGATGTCTCATATACAATATCAACTAGATTAGCACAAT
The DNA here is from genome assembly GCA_034641835.2 of Pinus albicaulis. Classification (NCBI taxonomy): domain Eukaryota; kingdom Viridiplantae; phylum Streptophyta; class Pinopsida; order Pinales; family Pinaceae; genus Pinus; species Pinus albicaulis. The sequence goes on along the minus strand of CM076575.1, from coordinate 1,538,867,424 downwards.
ACATATATAAACATAATCATATCAACATATAATCATAATTTCAGCCATTATCCAGTCATCAATGCATGAGAAAACTAACTACATACCATGACCTCATGCACGACAACTACACCATGTCAATGTATACATAAAAACATATAAAAATTAACATGCGTGAGTAATGCACAACTGACATGCACTTATGAAAACTACATCCAACAACAACACCATCAACTTTCACATGGCAACACCATTGCAACCATGTTAAACACCATGCATATGTAATAGGAACATAGATCACAAGAATAAGTAACACATATTTAATCGACATGTATGCACAACCAAAACACACACCTCATCCAGTCCAAGGGGTGAACCATGCTCTAATACCACTCTGTAACACCCTCCTCCCACAATTACCCAATTTAACTAGTCTATTGGGGTAACCATGTGACAAGAGACTACTATGATGTGATTAAAATCCCCATGTATAGTTAAGTAAGTGGAACTAACATAACGAACCCAAACTAACCTTCCACACATGATACATAACCTTCAGGAGCCAATAAACACTTCCAGGAGGCCAACCCTTGAGAAAAATTGAAATTTTACTGATATAGACCCTCAGTCGTTCCCATGAAAATCCATGCATGTGATTGACGCCTTGAAATTTCTCTCAAAACAAGGCATGTCAACAACTGTGAAATTTTTCAAGGAGTTTTGTGCCAACAACCTAAAATTCTGAGACATTTTTTCAGGTCTAGGTTTGAAGCCACTACCTAGAACTTCATGAAAATCTCAAAACTAGTAAATGGTATGCAAACGTAGGTTGTAATGAAAACCTTGATGCAAGTACTTTATCTGACCCCTACTAGCCATGGTAAGCATTTCGTCAAGCATATCACAAATATGCATTCTACAGGTCATAACAACATATCGGATCATAGGGGTCTCATACTTATGTGAGAATCATTAAGAATCATTGATGCCTTATTACAATAGCTGTGTTATCAAATATTAGGTCATATATTCATTGTTCATTCATTTATTAATCAAAATATGATGAGATCCATACATCATCATTGTAATAAAACATGCTCATAGCCAATATATAAACAACATAAATAACAAGGATATAATTTCCATATAAAACACATAATGACAAGTACATTTACCCATAAAATATAATAGAAAAAGAGCTCTTAATTGCATATGAAAATTTCAAGTAGTTCTAGGACTTCCACGAACCACTCGACCATAGACTAGGCTAAACCAAATATTTCTTTCACCCAATCACCCCCGTGCCATATTTCAAACATGAATGTGGGATCTCATGGAACAAACCAAACTAGGGCTTCCAGAGGCCAAACCACCTCAACCCTCAACCAATGATTCCACCTCACAGTTGGAAATCACTAACCATCACTAGATCAATCTCTACCCAAGCTATCCAGGGCTCCATAGCATTTTTTCCAACTAGGGCTTCCGGGACTAGTAACTCAACCCACAATTTATGTCGAGCTTCTAGTGCGTTTCTCCAACCAGGGCTTCTATTTCTAGTAACTCAACCCACCAAGGGCTTCCATCGAGTTTTTCCAACCAAGTATTCTAGGACTAGTAACTCAACCCAAGTTGTTACAGGGCTTCTAGAGCGTTTTTCCAACAAAGTCTTCCAGGAGCTAATAACTCAACCGGAATCCAAATGAACAAAGAACCAACGAGAAAACAAAAGTAAAACCCACAACACCATGGCTATCCAGGAAATTGCAAGGCTACGGAAAATCACTGTCAATCCAAGTAATCCTCCATGCTAATGACTGATCATAACCAAGAAACGACATAAATGTGTCATGCATGTGAAACTAGTAAGGAAATAATTCATACAACTTGGTACCTGCAAGAAAAACCCATTGTAGTTGTTGATCTTGATGTCTTATTGGCCTTTCCTGTTCTTCCTTTCCTTATTGCTCAAAATCTGAAGTATTCCACACTCCTTTAAGAGTTCTCCAATAAAACTCTAATTGTCCAAGAATATGAGAGAGAAAGAGTAGAAAGTGAGAGCTCCAAAACTGAACTAATAAAATGCTACCAATTGATCCTCAAAAGCCATTTTATTAACGAGGCCACTATTTTATTCATTTTGATTATTTTCCTTTATTTTCCCCCTCAGATGCAATGTGTGACCTTTCACCTCCCTTTTCTCCTATTTTCAATTATTTTCACAAATAAAATTCCAATAAGTTCCTCATGTCTTTCCAAAGGGTTTTCCATTTCCTTTGCCAATTTTCATAGCCATTAATTAGTCAAAAGTGATCATTGTCACTATGTTCTTTCCCAACATTCAACTTGGAATACCACTATGTATTTTCCCAAAATTCAACTTGGAATACGTGTCTCATGACCTTGGTTATTATTTTTCCTTTATTAACCTTATTGCATGACTCTGGTTCAGTGGTTTTGGTGCAATTTCCTAATTCCTCTTTCAAAGCCATCCTTGTAATTATCTATAGAGCCATCTAAAATTTTATATGGTTATCATGTCCTCATTCGTCTCAGAATTTATTCAATTAAAGGTCCAAAAGGGTGGAAATAAATTCCTTCGATTATCAACCCCCTAAAGCCATCATGGGGAGTCTTGGGTCTCTTTAATTTGCTATCAGGCATCGTTGAAGTCTTGCTCATTATTCTCTCATAAAATATGATTCTAACTCATATTCATCCTTAGGATCAAGCCCCTGTTATCATTATTTGTTTCCACATGTATCTCTTCATAGGGAATATTATGACTTGCAAGTCAAAAATTTCAACTCTATCACACTTAGGTGAATCACATTGAAAGTTATTGCACTCCAACACCAAATCTCCCGCTTGACAAACAAAGTTGATGCACTTATGAATATTATAATGGAAATCAAACTTAGCAAAGAAACATCCATATGTCCTTACCAGCACTAGGAGGATTTAGGAAATTGAGACATATAACTCAACATGCTAGAAATAAAAAATTATTAAATTTCATGATTATTACTATATGTGGGTCTTTGTTCCTTTTTGTAATTTTGTCAATCTGATGTAATCAAGTCTATTGTTAGTTTTTAGGGGTCCTTTTATGTAATGGGGCAGTGATCTCTTCGAATTTTAGTCAGTTCTGAATATTGAGGATGTAACCCCGTGTATTTGTTTCGACTTGGCACAAACTTAATATCAAAATACCCATTTTTTGTAAAATAAAAATTATTCGTGGAAAATTAAACTCCATAATATCTAATATACAATGTGTATGCACATAAAAATATTTATATAGAGAGAGATTATTTTAGCTTTTAATTCAAAACTTTAAAAGAAAATAATTTCACACTTTATTTTGTTCCAAATGTTTACAATTACAGTTGAGAAAGTAGCAAACATTGTATCTCAAAAGTTGGTTAATATTTTGTCAAACTGTCTAAGATAGTGTTAAGAGGCACTATTTTTCTTACCAACATCCCAATAATCCCATCCTATGAATAATTAGTATAGATTAACATTGACAAAGTGGAGAAAGGTGTAATATCATCAACAGGTGACCAATCTTCATCGTCATCTATTGTCCCATATTGCAATTTCTGGGTTAAATTTGAATATGAAAAACATATGCATATTACGAAGCATAATACAAAATTGTAACACAAAAACATAGATTCTTATCAATATATGTCGATTTACTTGAAAGCTAACCTAAGCTTGCATGATGAAATTGAACCGTTTTTTTCAGAAAAGAAAAAAAGTTGTTTATATTAAGTAAATAGTACATAGTCAAACACATGAATCAGCTAGCATCACCCTAGGAATGATTCCAGGACCATGAGAGATCATGAAACAACATTAACAGCCATCCCATGGATGCCTCCTATAGGAGGAAAGCACAATGAGGATTTCGTGAGAGAGAAGAACCAATAACTCCACTCAGTACAAGAGAGGACAGACACACTGAAATTACGTGCATCATATACTATAACATGAACATCATAAAAGGAACGATCCAGTAGGACCACTACCGATACAAAACAAAAATGGAGCAAAATTTTAACCCTAAGACAAGATATATTGGAAGACACAGTTGAGGGACAACCCTAGATCAAGAAAAGGAGGTAGCCAACAGTCATTGCTCAGTAGTGTCATAGCAGCATAAACACGCCCAACAATAGAATAGAAACGGGTTAAGTACAACATCAAAAATGAAGACATAGGAAGACTATTAAAAAGCAACTCGAGGATAAAATAGAAAGTAGACCAGCTCGCTTGTAGAAGAAACGAAAAATAAATTATTTAAACAGAAAATAAAAATTCTTGATTGCGTGTGTGTCATTGTAGTGTGTGATATGGATGTTGCCAAAAGGGAGTGACAGACCTTTTTTGGACAGGGCATATGCACGAGAATTATTCTCCCTGTAAATTTGATGCAGAGGTGGGTCGTGTAGCTTGGACATGAGATATTTCACCTGATCATTCCACCCCTGTAATCCATGAATATGCATGCATGACTCACTACAGATCCCTTCAATGATAAATTTTGAATCTCCATAGACTTCAACTGAGGATAAATTTATATTGTACGCAACCAAAAGCCTACTCGAAAGAGTCGTAATCTCAGCCTTATTACTGGATCCTCTCCCACCATTCCAGAAAAAATGAAACTTTTCTGACTCCTTAAGTTTAATCCATGCCCTGCATCCACAGATCCCTCCTTGTTGGGCACCATAAAAAGCGATTGCCGAGGTAGAAATAGAATTAGGGTGAATGCTAAAAGAAAATTCCTTATTGGGCATGAGATGAGAGGGTCTGCTAGCCATCCAAGACATAGTATAATCGTGTCTATGAGAAACATTGGCAGGCTTACCTTCAAATAAGAGACGGTTCCTCGCACACCATATATCCCAAAACAGAAAGAAAGGCAAAGTTTTAAGTTTTCCATTGCTATCACCCCATACTAGAATGATATTGATGCAATCAACTAGCCTCCGATCAGGTTCCAAGATGAAATGTGAGAACAAGGACCATACCTTCAATGTAAAAGTGCGGGAAAAAAACAAATGAGATGCTGATTCCTCACGAGATTGGAAAATATGACACCTCCCTGGACCATGGAAGCCACACTTAATTATATAGTCCCACGTCAAAATTTTCCCTTTCCACACTAACCAGCCAAATAATAGAATCTTAGTAGGGATTCTCCAACTCCATGCATGATGAAAATGGGAAGGAGACCAGTTCATCAACTGTTGGCATATAGTGTTGAAATATATGTCCTTAACTTCCAATCCATCACAAACCATATTATCGTCCCATACTATTTGATCACCTCCACCATGAAAGATCAAACCCGTAGACTAGAGCACAGTCACATATCTTTGCCAAGCACCCACATCCCTATTAGGCAGACCCAACTGTTCCACCAACTTCGAAATCGGGGAACCATGATTCCAGCATAGTATAACCTATGATAAGAAAAAAATCCCACGATGATCCAACCGATGAATTACCAACATCTCTAAAGTAGAACCAACATCAATACCCTATATCATGTCCTATCCTAGGGTAATTATTTGGCCACAGTAAAGGAATGAATTTTATGAAACTCCTCCAATTTTGAGATGTCGATTTTGCATGAAGTATGGAGCCCATGTACAGTTGAAGAATAGGATCCCCCACAACATATTTACTCCGAATTATGATAGACCATACCCCTTACCCTTTTAATGCCCACCAAAGAGATTTTATGAGAAGGGTGTTAGTGAATACATGGAGGTTTAAACCCCCATCCTCCAAACTGTTTTAGGGTGGATAGACAGTCTAATATGTATAGATGGATTTTATTGACCTTTAAAGAGCTAGATGAAATGAATTGGGAAATAAAAGAATTGATTAGATCAACAGTGTGCTCTGGTAGATAGAAAATATGTGCCCAATAAACCACAAATTGCATTAAAAATGCTTGTACCAATATATATCTTCCTCCAAGCGAAAGCCACTTATTGGTCCATTTGAGAATCTTGTTTTTGAACTTATCAACCAACCATGTCCAATCCATCACCTTATAGGGGTAAGGCTTCAGTCTGAAACCCAAATAAGTGAAGCCTTTCATTACTTGCTTACTTTGAACCCACATAAAATCCGCAATACAATTTATCTCATTTAAATCTCCACTCTCAGAAACCAGTAAAAAATTCTCTTTGTTGATGCGAAGACCAGAGGCGTCTCCAAAACGGATGAGGATATAATGAAGATAGAACCAATGATTCTTAAGGAGCCTGCCAAATACAAGTAAATCATATACAAAAAAAGAGTGAGTAATGCAAATAGAAGGGGAGAAATATAGTCCTACAAAATACCCCGCTTGATTAGCCATCTTCATTAAATTGCTGAAACCATCCATAATGAGAATGAAAATGAGAGGTGATAGAGCACATCCTGATCTGAGATCTCTCCCTGCCACAAAGAAATTAGAAGGAAACCCATTAATTATGACAGCATACCTGATGGAGGAGATACTAGCCATGATCCATCTTATATTAGCCATTGAAATTCCCACCTTTAGGAGAATAAGTCTGATAGAAGACCAGCCAACACTCTCATATGCCTTATAAAGTTCAATCTTCATTACAAGCGCCTCAATTTTGTTCGCATGAATCGAATGTAGTGCTTCTTGCACAGTTTCTACTACGTCATGTATGGACCGTCCCTTTAAAATACCATATTGTTAATTTGATATGAAAGCCAATAGAACCTCTCTAATCCTATTTTTTATGATTTTAGATGAGATATTGTAAACAACGTTGCATAAGGAAATCAACCTAAAATCAGAGAAAGCTTTGGGCACTGATGATTTAGAAATAAGGGCGAGAAATGTGGAATTCATGTTGCCAAGTATGAAGACCGATATTCTGGTCTATTCAATGACCATAAGCAGCTCATTCGCCATTAATTCATAAAAGTGTATAAAAAATTATGCGGGCCAACCATCCAAGCCTGGGCTCTTATCGAGGCAAAATATTTTAATACAACTTCAATCTCTCCTTTAGTAACTTCTTTCCCTAGTGCCTCATTTGCAGCGTAATCAAACATATGTGGCATTTTATCAAGGACCCATGTCTGGATATGGTGATCAATCTCCTGATCCGCCTTATAGGACTCCAAGAAGTAATTATATGCCTCATGCTGAATCTCATCCGTAGAAACAATATTGGAGCCATTTTCCATTTCAATATGCCAAATTGAATTTGCATTCTTACGTCCATTTGCAGTTTGATGCAAGAATCTAGTGTTCAGATCCCCCTCCTTCAGCCACTGGATTCTGCTTTTAAGCTTCCATGTCTTCTCCTAAATCTTCAATATTTATAGCTGCGTCTGTCAAGACCATCCAGAATGTTATATACACTCGAGTCTAGGGGCACCTCTATTATATTTTCATAGATATTTTCCACCTTAACCTTTAGATCATTCAACTCATGCCTCAATTCCTCCTTTTTCTTCATTTCCCATGATTTCACAGGAATTTTTAACCTCCTAAGATTTTCAGCAAACGTTTTCCACCTGATAATTCCACCATATGAGTTGTCTTTCTCCCATAAATCCAAGATTAATTTGTTGAATTGGGTCGTCCAACCAAATTCTATTGAATTTAAATGGTAACCTAGACCTCTTCAACTCTCGGTGCCAAGAAAGAACAACTTTCATATGGTCTGATATTGTAGAAGCTATCACTTGAGACCTCATGTTTCCTAGTATGTGAAAAAGAGACGCGTTTACTATTTCCATGTCTAGACGCTTTCCAATATAATCATCATCCAGACGTCTATTAATCCATGTGGGAACAAGTGGGGAAGACCAAACATCCATCATGTGATAATCATTGAAAATCTAACCAATTTGGTCACTCAGCGGACACAGATGAGATTTACATCCCCAAGACTCGTTTGCAGCCAGAGTTGAGTTAAAATCACCAATTACCATTAGATTACTAACATTTAAAATCCCCAAAGAAAACATATGTTCCCAAAAAGAGGCGCAATTATAACATGGCACATATAAATTGATAATATGAATCTTTTCAGGAAAGCCTCTAAAAGAGCCAGAAATCAAGATACCACCAGAAAATTTGAAAGTCCTAAAATTTAGCACTAAAGGGTTCCATATGGCCATCATGCTCCCAGCCTTTCCAACAAAGCCAATACCTGTTGCGTGGCAACTCGGGCGGATACTTAAAAGTATACCAATCACTTTAAAGTGAGAACATAGGGTTTCTTTGAAAAGAGGCACATAAGGTTGTATCTCAGAGAACATATATCGAAGGTGAAATGGCTTGGAGGGGTCTCCCATCCCCCTGATATTGAGAGAAAAAATATAATTCATTTTGTCACTTGTTTAGGGTTTCTAGCACTAATTTCCCAAATGTCATCAATAGAAGAGATAGGAACATCCCTTAAATCATGCATCTCATCATGGAATAAAGATTTGTCTTGAGGAGGCCCATAAAGTGTCTAGACCCTGCCTTGGTTTTTTTTTCTCACAGTGATGCTAGAATCCGATGCAGGAGATATGGTGAGATGGGGGTCTGGCGGATATTTTTCAAAAATTGTTAATGCCACCAAGTCAAGCTTTGGGTTACCTAATCAAGATTTAATGTCACTTCAAATGGTGGTTTTCGGGGATTCTGGAAAGTCACCATGCACGGGATCATGAGAGGAATCCGGCGAAGCCCATTCTAATGGGGACATGGAAGGAGAGATAGTTGGTAGACCCATCAAAATTAGGATAATAGGAGGTAAATCAGAAATATCAGTAGGGCTTGAGTCATTGGATTTTAAATTTTAAGGGTCGACTTGTGATGAAAGAATAGGCACAATCATAGGGTTAAGAATATCAATGTCAGGTCGAGACTCTAGCACGTGATTAGAATCAAGAAAATTGCGAGGCGAGAGGTTCCTATCACTAGGCCTATCAGCATAAGAAGACCTATCACTATCGTATGAGGGAAGAATTAACTTACCCGAGTAACCAGCACCATGTGAACCAAGAGTCGCCTTCCTTTTTTGAAGTCCATGAAATTTTTTTATGCGGCGCCCCATATTTCTGTGCCTTAATGGACATATACTTAATAAGTGCCATGTTTGATGGAAAATCGAGCATCTGAGTGACACACACTAGTAATTCACCTGTTTTTTGTGCCTCCTCTGGCCCCAGACCAGGTCAACATCAACTGGCAAGTCGCCCTCAAAGAAAACTTCCACAAGAATCCAAGAAATATGTTTATCATTTGTACCAAGTATTCTAGGGTCAACATGCTTTGTGTGCCCAATTGAGTTCCCAATAGCATTCAACGCTTTGAGAGTCCAGAATTCAAGAGGTAATTCTGATAATTTACCCATGCCAGCTTATCTTTTGGAGCCTCGATAACTGGATTGAAGCCAAGGTACCATGGCAGAAGATGCATAAATGTTTGACCCCTCACCCAAGTACGCTCGAGAATTTTTTGGCAGCCATCCTCATGCATAAAATGAACACTGAGCCAATTACTCAACATCTTACTAATGATCGGGATATATCTCGGAATGGAACACCAAAAAATCTTTACCCATTCGACCATGTCAACTTCCCCCATGTCAGAAAAGAGCTATCTACTGATTAGAGCCCGTTTTTGAAGGCTGACCACTCGTCCCCATAAATCATCATATTCTAGAATAACTTGCTTGACCTCCTTAGCAAGTTTGTAGAAAGCTTTCATCGATCGGCCATGATCATTGGTATGTCAACAAGAACCATTTAATTGCACACCACCCTAAGGTTCATTGATAAGCCTCTCAGTCCTTTCGAAATCTTTGCTATGTGGCCAGTGAAAAGAATATGATATCAATTGTTCATCCGAAACCGACTCCTTCATGCAGCTTCTCAGCCTCCAACGTGGCAGCCATGAGTGCCTCATGAGCAGACGTGTCTGATGATAAGATGTCATAAGCTTCCACCATCTTTTACTACAGTAGCCACTTGAAAAAACCTTAGGAATCTATATTATGTGTACTACCTCCACAACCACCCCCTCAGTCCAGCTCAACAAACCAGATCAGAAAGATGAGACCATCCATAAAAGCAAGCCACCATCTACAAGAGGTAAGTCAGAAAGAAGAGAAAATGTCAGGTGGATCACAAAAGGATCCCATCCACTCGCTAGCAGGTACAGAAAGCACATTTCCTCACCCACCCAATTAAGAGTGTTCAACACGGGTAGAGAGCCAAAAATGGCATATGCATAATATATGTCAGAGGATATTAAGTTTCCTTAAAGAGAGGCCACCAACCCATCTAAAAACAACCTAGATAGCAAGATCTCACGTCTAGATGAGCCTCGATAAAGTACCAATATGCTAGAAAATTTATAAACTATTTGACTTCCAACAGCTACAAATTGGAAGGATGAGGTATCTAGGATGGATGAACAAAGGATCTAGTCAGAGATCTCGGGAACAAAGAGATTATGATAGGACCGAAGAGGTTTGAAACATTCCCACCCACCCTAAAAGAGCTCAGATCACCGGAGCCAAGGTGGCGGATAGCCAATGTCGTCGGAAGAACCAGAGAACCACAATCATTCAAGTATCTCATACATGGCAGAAACAACGGCAGCAAAAACCAGCACAATGCCACCACCTAAAGCAGAACTGAAACCCAAAATATTTTCCGTTGGGGCTTCACTCAATGAACCTATGACATATCACGTGTGTTCGTGGCATATTAAACAATACCCTTAATTTGACTACATATTGGAAAATGCCTCTAAAAATCACATTATTTAACCCCCTACCAATACGAACCCAATATACCTTTCGAATTGAAAAAACCCCTAATTTCACTAGATATTGTAGGTATTCATTTTTTCATTAACATTTTTTTACGCCCCTTCATATTTTTTCATTAGCTCTGAGCGCCACCTTTTATACTTCCCAATATTAAAACCCTTTTACTCCCTATATATACCCCAATATATGATTCCATTTTTCCTGAAAAATATATCCCCAAATATGAACCCACGTGGTATGATATTGCCCCCACAGTGAATCCCCTGTGATCTTTGCACGGTCTAGAGATGATAAAGGAATCCAACCATTTATGCTAAAGAATAGACCATCCTGACTAATACGGCAAAATTTGAGTATCCACTACCTTGGGTTTCTCATGGAGAGGAAGCCTGCTCCCTCGATTTTGCATTGGCCCTACTTGAAAGATACTTCATATGTGTTTTATACATTGCATGCAGGATGATGACCGCAATAACTCCCAATGAAACAATCTGTCAAACCTAATAGAAATTCGTTGTCATATTGTTAACAACCTACACAGTCTTCCTCATGAGTCAAAAGGACATCATAGCAGATTGGTGTGTCATATTGTTAACAACCTACACAGTCTTCCTCATGAGTCAAAAGGACATCATAGCAGATTAGTGACACCAAATAGGCTGATGAAACCACCCATATCTACGCTCGTTACCTCCCCTTCCAATAAGCTTAACCCTAGCGAAAACCTACCCTCAGATCATGTCTCGCAAAAACCCTCCAAGCATAGAAAAAATACATATTCGACTTCCATGGAAAAAATAATACAAGTTTCTCAAACAAAGCGACCAGATTAGCTAAATACCATATAAAAACTTGCACCACAGAACCCCCTTAGCATAAAAAATCTAATCTCGTCTGTTGAAAATATAAAAGACATACACAATCTTGAAAACCAGAACCCCCATGGCCAAACAGAAGCTCTGAGATTTTTGTAGTCTGTCCATTGATTTCATATAACATCTTTCGACCATCTTAGGTTTGCCCGACTCGGTTTTTCAATAGAAAGGGATTCTTCCCCACAGGGAAAAAAAAAGTCATAAAATATAACATTAGCAAATCAAACTTTGCTTTATACATCGAAATCAACAAATTTGACACAATGAAATAGAACCTGAACTAGATATCAAAATATAACAGTGAAATTGGAATAAGACATTGAAATAGAGCATTGACCAATAGAACATAAGAATACACATCCAAATGGAGAAAATTGGCACAATGGATTTAAATTTGAACTTGCACATGGTCATGCACATAGAAGCATAGAAAATATGTACAGTGCAATGCAACTTCAATTTTCATATCGGCCTCCATGTTGACATAGAGAAAAGGTGCACACTGAAATTCTACCTCAACATGAAAGTAAAATTAAACTTGACTGAAATTGAACCTGCACATCAAAATATAACATTGACATAATGAGATTGATCCTGTGTTTCCACAATGAAACTAAACCTGAGCCAACATGCACAACCTAATTAAACCTAAAAATTGACTTGACTTGCTCAATTATATTGAACCCGATCTTGCAACATCAAAAATAAAAAATAAAAAAATTTAACACAAAATAGAGCATCAACGAATAGAATGTGGGAAAATCAAACTCGGGGTAATCGAAATAATTAATCCAACCAATAGAATGTGGGACAATCAAACTCGGGGTAATCGAAATAATTAATCCAACAATGCAACAAATGTTCCAATTTTGACATGCAGGTATCGAACGTTTTAATTTGAAGTGCAGGTTAACAATGTGCTAACGAGGGTGAGTAACTGATCATCTTGCATACATTCTGCACGTGGACCATGACCATTGTTGTGAGTCTCTAACCTTGTCGCCGGTCTTCTGATCCTCAAAACCCTTGAGGCAATGAAATCCGGTGCCATATATCAACTGTTCTGATCCTCAAAACCATTGAGGAAATGAAATCCATTGGCATGAATCAACAGTGAATGAATAGATGAAAGATGCATAAATATTATTGATATATGTGGATTTCCCTAAATTTGAGCCTAGGTCTGCACAAGGAAATTGAACCTAGACCTCCAAAATAAAAAACAGAGCGAAATAGAGCATCAACAAATCAAACGCGGGCCTACATATTGAAATAGAGAAAATCAGGAAATCAAACTATAAGACCGAAATTAAAATAGAACATCATTAAATCAAATGTGGGCCTGCATCAAATCAACACATTGAAATTAAACCTAAAACCTGACGTGGTTGTGCACATCAAAATTGATCCTACATGTGAGACTGCGCATCAAAATAGAGAAAATAGACACCCTAAAACTCAACCGCAACCTAAACCTAAATAGACAAAATTTAATTGAACCTAAATATAAACATCATGAAATTGAACATGGTCATCGTCATGGACAATAAAACTAAACTTAATCAACGATTTTTTTTGGTTGATGGCCCATCTTGAAGATATTTGTCCCATGAACAATGATGAATGAACTCCTCGACCCTACCAAGCCAGAGAAAATAGTGGAGAATTGAATGGAGACACAACCCTTGAAGAATTCAATGGACACGCACTAAAGATATAGATATGAAACTGGGAAAACTGTTAATTTTATTGTTATACACCAACGGGGAAATGTGGCTGGAGGAGGCATTACAAAAGCCCATTTTTCAAGGGTGAAGCTATATTTCAAGATAAGTTATGCACATTTTACAGAGCCCTGATTTCAATGAACTGAATTTAATTTTCATTAATCTTCATACCTAGTAAATTATTAATGACATAATAAAATTTTAATTATTATTTGGTAAAATATTAATTTGAAAAGGCAGTTATAAACTTGATTTAGATGTGTTCTTTCAATTCCATATATTGATATAGTGAGGAAGAACGAGAATATACTGGTCTCTTTCATTTTCAGTCATTTGAGTTAAAAAATAATTAAAATATCCCATTACAATAGAGTAACACGTACTGGCTAAAAATATTTCTATATTCACTTTATATCTATAAATTTGAATTAATAAAATCAATTTCCATATCTATCACAAATGAAATATATACTATTTTAATAAAGTTTCAACGCAATTTCTTCAAATATTTTATATCCATTGTATGGCTACATATTCAAAATTATTTGGTATAAATTTCACATAATATTATATATATATGAATGGTTGTAATTTATTAGGAGGAGTTGTTTTTAGTGCATTTTTTGGAGTTTCAGGTGCCGGAATCTGGTGAAAAAAATTGAGGTAAAATCTTGATTTCTGTTATTTAAATTGGTTTTTTTTTTTTATCGTATATATGAATTCAGCACCCTGAAAAATCAGTAGGGCACTTCGATTGTGCAAGGTTATCCATCAAACTTCTATTTTCAATAAATTCCTGCCCAAATTTAGAGAAATTAGATTAGAAAAAACTACCGTAAAAATCTTAAAAAGTCCCAATATACACTACTAGTAGAATAATAATTGCAAGATTCGCATCTAGCCAAAAGCCCCAGGGACAATAATGGCAGTCCGAACGGGTATTTGAAGTACAGGGGAAGAAAGGGTCATGGGAATCGCTATACGGCATCAAAACCTTTTTCCCACATCCAGGAAGCGAAAGCATCAAACAACGTAGGGTTTTAGATATTGGGGTTGCCTGGTAACTTCAACGCAAGTATCCTGGTTGAATCTGAGGTAAGAATGGGTAGTAGTTAGCATCATAAATATCTAAAAGCGCAGAGTCATTGCCAAAGATTCCCCTTGGCACTTCACAAACCCCACAGAGAGAATCTCTCACCATTTCGTGTGATTGGGGTTATTGGTTGGATGCAATAAAGAAAATGCATGTACTACGTTAGGGTCAGAAAACCCAAAAAATGGATTGGCAATCAACCTTATCAGAAATAGTTAATTTAGTTCTTTATTTTTTTTATTTAGTTCAGATTGTTTTTTAAATTAATGGGTTCCAAATGAGAAGGAATGTTTTTTTTTACAACGTCAAATATATAAGGTGAAGAGTAGTCATGATAATAATCTTTTAAACTATTTAATCACTATACAAAAATACTTGATTGTAATGTAAATTTTATTATATGTTATTGTTTGTCGTTTTTATTTATTTATTTAATTTCAATTTCCTAATTGTATGTATTGGTATTATATATTTTCTATTTTACTTAAACAATATATAGAGTAAGAAGAGGGGATATGATTAAACAATTATGAGAAAGTTATAACATTTCTCTTGACCAATTATTTTAATATAACAGGTTGAATAATTTTAAGTTTATTAATTGTTTTTCTATTATATATATTTAAAAATAATTATTTTATTAAAGCAAAAGATATTTTAATTATTTTATTAAAAATACAAATATTTTTCTTAAAAATAAAAATTAATAGATTTGTTTCCTAATCAGAGGTAAAAACATTTTTCATGACATTTCTTCAATTAAAATAGAAATGTGATTCAATGGATACCAAATTAATAGATTTGTTTCCGGTAAAATAAAATTTCATAACATTTCTTCAATTAAAATAGAAATGTGATTCAATGGATACCATCCTTATATAGAATATTATGCCAAGTTTAAGGTTTTTATATTTATTTTCTTTAGTATTGATTTATTTTTAAAGTTAACTTACTTTATATCTTGTTATATTTTATATAGATATATGCACCAGTTTAAGATTAAATGTTAGTCACTTAGCGTAATGAATTTTAAGTTTGTATGAGATTTTATAATGCCTTTTAAGTTTTGACTAGTTTTTAATTTTATGAGGGATAGACATCAAGAGAGAGAGATATTGGGAGGGAGGAAAATGCAGGAGACGAGGGGAGGGAGAGAGAGCACGTGAGAGAGAGAGAGCGAGCAAGAGGTAGCGTAAAAGGAGGGATACTGAAAGAGATAGATTCTGGCAGTGCATGAGAGAGAAGGGCAGAGAGGGAGCATGTCTGAGAATGAGAGAGGGAGTGGGGGGTAGAGAGAGGGGGAGAGGGTAGAGGGATCAGGAAGGAGAGAGAGTGAGGGGTGAGGGGGGAGAAAAGGGGGAGGGGTTGAGAAGAACAAAGAGAGAGAGAAAGGAAGTGGGGGTAGGGAGAGGGAAAAGGAGTGGGTGCTAACATGAGAGAGATAAGGATAGGGGGGAGACAGAGAGGGAGAATGGGGAAGAGGCATTGGGAAGAGAGAGAGAGAGAGAGAGAGAGAGAGAGAGAGAGAGAATGATAAGGGATATGGGGATGGGACAGGTAGGAGATAGAGAGTAGAAGGAGAGGGTATGCAAGAGAGAGAGAGAGAGAGAGAGTATGCAAGAGAGAGAGAGAGAGAGTATGCAAGATAGAGAGAGAGAGAGAGAGAGAGAGAGTGGGGGGAGTTGTGGGGCAAAGAGGGAGTAGGTGGAAGAGGGGAGTGAGAGAGAGATAGAGTAGGAGAGGGAGAGAGAGGTGTTAAGAGAGAGGAAGGGAGAGAGGGACAGGGGAGGATAGGGGGTAGGTGAGAGAGAAATGCGGGAGGGGTTGTGTAGTTGTGAGGGAGAGAGTGAGAGAGAGGTATTAGGGTGAGGGAAAAGAGGGATCAACTAAAAACATCATAGAGAGGTAGGGAAGGGAGAGAGCGAAACCAAGAGAGAGGGTAGAGGGAACGTAACACCCTCCTCCCACATTTACCCAAGTTAACTGGCCAGTTAGGATAAACATGTAATGAGAGGCTACTATGATGTGATTCACCTCCCTACGTACAGTTATGGAAGTAGAACCAACTCAACGAAAAAAATTGACCTTCCAAACATGATACAAAACGTTCAAGAGCTAACCAACCTTTCCATGTTGCCAACCCCTAATAAAACTTGACATTTTACTGATTTGCGCCCTCAATCACTATAATGTCAAATTTTGCATGTCATTGAGGCCTTCCAGTCACTCCCACAACAAGGCATGCTAGCGACCGTGGACCTTTTCAAACAGTTCTGTGGTAGTGACCTCGGATTTTTAGCCACTTTTTTAGGACCATGTCACATGCCAATGCCCAAAACTTCATGAAGCTCTGAGAAGTGATAACTGACATGGAAACAAAGGTACTAATTCAAACCTTGATACAAGTACTTGATCTCACTATCCATGACATGCATTTCATCAAATATATCAGAAATATGCATTCTATAGGTCATAACAATAGATATGGGCATAAGGGTCTCATAATTATATGAGAATTGTTAAGAAGCATTTAAGCCTTATCACAATAGCTACATTATCAACTATTAGGTCATATATTCATTTTTCATTCATTTACTGGTCAAAACATGATGAGATCCATACATCATCACTATTATAAAACATGCGCATAACCAAGATATAAACAATAGAAATAACAAGGATAAACCATATAAACCACATAATTACAAGTACATTTACCCATCAAATACAAGAGGAAATGAGCTCTTATTGACATTACAAAATGAAACTAGGTCTGGGACTTCCACAAACCACCTAAACATACATTAGGATGAACCAAATATTTATTTTATCTAATATCTCATGTGCCATATTCCAAGCATGAACGTGGGATATCATGAAAGAAACCAAAAAAAAGAACCAGGGCTTCCAGAGGCTAAACGACCTCAACTTTCAACTAGTAATTCCACCTCATAGTCAGACATCACTAACTATCACTAGATCGGTCTATACCCATGTTGTTTAGAGCTTCAAAGAATTTGTTCCAACCAGGGCTTCCAAGATGAGTAACTTAACCCAAATCCATTGTTGGGATTCCATATCGTTTGTCCAACCAAGGCTTTTAGGCCTAGTAACTCAACTCACAAAGGGATTCTAGATCATTTTTCAAACTAAGGCTTCCAGGACTAGTAACTCAACCAAAGCTGTTACAGAGCTTCCAGATAGTTTTTCCATCCATGGCTTCAAGGAGCTAATAGCTCAACCCACAACCAAAGGAACATGAGAAACAACTAGAAAACAAAAGTAAAACACACAACACCATGGTTATCCAAGAAGTGGAAAGGTTAGGAAAAACCATTGTCAATCTAGGTAGTGACCCCAGGTTCTGAGCCACTTTTTTAGGACCATGTCACAGGCCAATGCCCAAAAATTCATGAATCTCTGAGATGTGATAAATGACATGGAAACAAAGGTACTAATTTAAACCTTGATACAAGTACTTGATCTCACTATCCATGACATGCATTTCATCAAATATATCAGAAATATGCATTCTATAGGTCATAACAATAGATATTAGGATAAGGGTCTCATACTTATATGAGAAATTTTAAGAAGCATTTAAGCCTTATCACAATAGCTGCATTATCAACTATTAGGTCGTATATTCATTTTTCATTCATTTACTGGTCAAAACATAATGAGATCCATACATCATCACTGTTATAAAACATTATCATAACCAACATATAAACAATAGAAATAAGAAGGATAAACCATATAAACCACATATTAAAAATTACATTTACCCATCAAATGCAAGAGGACTTCCACGAACCACCTGACCATACATTGGGATGAACCAAATATTTATTTCATCTAATCACTCATGTGCCATATTACAAGCTTGAACGTGCGATCTCATGAAAGAAACCAAAAAAAAAAAAAAAAAACCAGGGCTTCTAGAGGCTAAACAACCTAAACCCTCAACAAGTAATTCCACCTCATGGTCAGACATTACTAACTATCACTAGATCGGTCTCTACCCATGTTGTTTAGGGCTCCAAATAATTTGTTCCAACTAGGGCTTGCAGGACTAGTAACTCAACCGAAATATGTTTCTGAGATTCTGGAGCATTTTTCCAACCAGGGATTTTAGGACTTGTAACTCAACTCACAAAGGGCTTCTAGATCGTTTTTCCAACAAAGGTTTCTAGGACTAGTAACTCAACCAATTTTTTTACAGGGCCCCTAGAGCATTTTTCCAACAAAGGCTTCAAGGAACTAATAACTCAACCCACAACCAAAGGAAAATGAGAAACAACCAGAAAACAAAAGTAAAACCACAACACCATGGTTATCTAGGAAATGGAAAGGTTTGGAAAAACTATTGTCAATCTAGGCAATCCTCCATAGAAATGAATGATCATAACCAAGAAAAGACATGTATGTGTTATGCATGCCAAACTAGCAAGGAAATCATACATGCAACTCGGTACCTGCAAGCAAAACTTGGTGTAGTTATTGATACGGATGTCCTATTGCACTTTCCTACTCTTCCTTTCCTTCTTGCTCCAAATACAAAGTATGCCACACTCCTCCAATAGTTCTCTAAAAAAACTCGAAGTGTGCAAGAGTATGAGAGAGAGACAAAGTAGAAAGTCAAAGCTCGAAATCTGAACTGTAAAAAGCTACCAATTGATCCTCAGAAGCCTTTTTATTAATGAGGCCTCTATTTTATTTAATTTCCATTAATTTCCTCTATTTTCCATTATGTTCCTTCATTTTCCTCCTCACATGAAATCTGTGACCTTTCACCTCCCTTCTATCATATTTTCCATTATTTTCATAAATAAAATTCCAATAAATGCCCCATGCCTTTCTAAAGCCTTTTCCATTTCATTTGCAAATTTTCATAGCCATCAATTAATCAAAAGTGATCCCTGCCACTATGTTTTTTCCCAACATTCAACTTCAAATATGTGTCCCATGACTTTGGTTATTATTTTTCCTTTAGTAACTTTATTAGATTTATTTTTTACCAGGCTTTTTATAGAACCATCCCCTTGGGGGAACACTGTCCTCAATGTTCAATGAAACCTACAACAAACAATACTGTTGAAAGAAAAACATATTGACCATGGAGAGTTATAACTTAGCCCATTGTAGTATTTACAATGATCATCCTGTTGAGAACAAAACCAACATGAGAAACATAATAACATGACAACCATAACTCTATGACACCCATAACGCTTATTGGAGATTTATAACACAACTTATTGTGGAATTTACATCCATATACATATATACACATGTACCAAAAAATCACACCAAAACATAGCCAAAAACATTCTATCAACTAACAAATATATAAGGATACATAGCTCGCATACGATCAAACATCTCCCATGTAGCTTCATCTAGCCCAAAGTTCTTACACTACACTTTAACCTACTCGATTTATTGGTTCCAGCATGAGCATCTTTCTCTGAAAAATACACTAAGGTTCTAGCTGGAATTTTCTTTCTAGATCCACCTAAAATAAAGACCAGTCAATCACATTATCAACATATTTAACATACTTTGCAAGAAATAACACATGGAAAACATCATGGGCTTTCATTGTTGGAGGTATTGAAAGTCGATAGGCTACTCATCTAATCCTTTCAAGAATTGGGAAAGGTTCACAATATTGACGTGTCAGTGTGGCACATCATCCAATCCTCAAGGATCTCTTCTTGGGATTTATGCACAAGTACACATGTTCCGCAACCCGAAACTTCTTAAATAACTTCCTCCAATCTGCATAATTTTTCTATCTGCCCAATGTTTCCTTCAAATTCTTCTTGATTACTTGTATTTCATGTTTTGTCTCTGCCAACACCCTATTAATTGGATAACTCAAACTAATAGGAGTATTACAACTCTACCCATTGAGTGCCTCAAATAGGCTCATCCTCAATGACTCTTGATACCCATTGTTGTAAGAAAACTCAACCAGTGGAAGATACTCTTCCTACCTCCATTGTTGATGCATCACATACATCCTCACCATGTCCTCCAATATCCTATTGACCCTCTCTATTTTTCCATTTGTTTGCAGATGATAAGTTGTACTAAAGGCCAACTCTGTATCCAAATCTGCAAATAACGCTTTCCAAATCTAGAAGTGAACTTCTTATCCTTTTCTAAAAAAATATTCTTTAGAACACCATGTAAACAATTTACATATATGATGAAGACCTATGCTACATCATTAGCTGAAAAGATAGACTTCACTGGAATGAAATGCACTATGTTTGTCAACCTGTCCACCACAGCCATGATGGATTCATCTTGTCCGGTTGTCCTCGGAACCCTGTAATGAAATCCATGGAAATGGCCTCCCATTTACATCAAGAATCAAAATAGGTTGTAGTAGTCCACCTAGATGCTTACATTCTACTTTGACCTTCTGACATTCAAAAAATTTAGCCACAAAATTTGCCATGTATTTCTTCATATTCGGCTAATGATAAAACTTCTTTAATTTTTTCAATGTCTTCTGGTATCCTAGCTGACCTTAATACAATTTTTCATGAAATTCCCTCGAGATAAGCTTATTTATCTCACTATTATTTAGCACATATATAATGTCCATAAATATAAACAATTCATATGTTGTGAGACAATAGTCCACATCCCGATCACCTGTACCCTACTGTAACGTATGCATAAGCTCCCTATAATTGTCATCCTATTGTCTTCCCTACAAGATCTGATCGTGTAAATATGTCCCATAGGAGCTCATATTTTTTATATGATTCACATGTATCCTCTTGCTAAGAGCATCTGCAACTCTATTCTATTTACCTTTAATGTGCCTGATATCAAAGTTGAACTCACTGATCGTGGCTAACCATCTCGCTTTATTAGAATTCAGAATCAATTTTTCCAATAGATACCCCAATCCACTATAATCACTCACTAGTATGAAACTCTCACCAAGAAGATAGTGTCTCCACAAACTCAATGCATTGATGATCGATGTCAACTCAATATCATGTGTCGGATAATTCTTCTCATGCTCATTTAGTTTCCTTGACTCATACACCTATCCATATTGCATAAGGAATCCACTAAGCCCCTCTTGCAAGCACTTGTGCACACTACGAATTCATTACCTGGATCTGCAATGTTTAAAATTGGAGAATTTTTCAACAACTTCTTTAGTTTTTCAAAATTAGTTTCACATTCCTTTGTCCATTCAAATTTCTTACCCTTCCATTGAAACGACACAATAGGATAAGAAATTCGTGAGAATTTTTTGATGAACCTCCTGTAATAAACTTCTAGCCCCATAAAGGACCTTACCTCATTAGCATTCCTAGGAGCTTCCCACTCCATAATATCCCTTATCTTCTCTCGATCCATTGCTATGCCTTCCTTGGAAACCATATGTCCAAATTAATGTACCTATGTCCGAAGAAACTTCAATTACTGGCCTTAGCATACAACTAATACTCTCTAAGAAATATTAATATTGTGTCTAAGTGTTCTACATTCTCTTATTAATTCTTATAATATACCAATATATCATCAATGAATACAATAAAAAACGTGTCTAGATAAGGACACAACACATTATTAATCAAACACATAAAAGTAATTGGAGTGTTAGTCAAAATTAAAGAAACTAAAACAAACTCATAATGCCCATACCTGGTCTGGGACGTTGTCTTGTAAGTGTCCTCTTCTTTGATGTGTACCTCATGGCATCCTGATATTAAATAAATCTTCAAGAACATTTTTTCTCGCTTCAACTGATTAAACAAGTCATCAATCCTTGGAAACATATACCTGTTCTTAATGGTCACCTTGTTCAGCCACCTATAATCAAAGAATAACTTGAGAGTACCATCCTTCTTCTTCAAAAACAATACTAGTGCCACCTAAGGTGACACACTTGGCCGAATGTATACCTATTCAATAATTTCCTTTAACTACAACTTCAAGTCTACTAGCTTTGGTGTGCTCATCATGTACAACGCGTTTGATGCTAGTGTAGCCCCTATTACCAACTCAATAGAAATTTCCACTTCCCTGTGAGGCGGAAAGTAAAAAAACTATGCTAGAAACATATCCTAAATTGTTTTTACAATTGGATACCTTCTTAAGACATTTTCATCCTCAACTTCCTTATCTTTATCACTCGAGATATGGTCTACAAATAACACACACCCTTTTCTATGACTGTGATTTGCCTACAAATTTTTCACCATTCTAAACGTTGTTTCCTTCTTCTTAACCTGTAATATTCTCTGCTATCCCTTGTCATCCAAGCACTCAATAGCCTTATCCTAATAGTCTACCTTAGTCCTTTGAAGATATAGCTAGCTCATGCCTAATAACAAGTTAAATGATCCCAAAGAAATTATATTCAAATGTATTGATGTATCCATTCCACTAAAATCAAATGCAGAAGCTCTTACCTAATGATGAACTCTCTTCTTTATACTTGTAGCTGACTGCACTAACTAAGATATTGCATGCACTTCTTTATTTAAAATGCACATATCCTGGCACCAAGTTAGGATTAACATAACTATAATTAGATCCAGGTTCAATCAAAATACAAACAACTTGATCACAAAATTTACCATCCATCTTGTTGATAGATGTTTTATGGTCTACCTTCCTGTTATCCAATTTTGCATAAATCTAAGGAATACTTTTGTCTACCATCCCCCACTATTTGTGCCTCCTGTGCACTCTAGATATGCAGTCTACCACCATCATGATGTGGAAAATTGCGCGTGCTATGATCCTTGACACAAGTCCAACACTGTAAAGGCTTCCAACCTAGACCCTTTTTCCACTCTTCAGACTGAGATCCATGTCCTCTGTCATATGCATTGAATTTCTTAGCCGGTGCTACATTCTCTTTTTTACCAGTGTTCTGAGGCATTTCTCGCTTCTTATCCCATTTTCCTTTGTTATTTTCATTATATTGCTAGTCCATCTTAGTCCCATATCTACACTTTTTTTTGTCATAACAATGCTTAAGCTTCTTGTTGGCTTCCTCTAATGATCTAGGCTCATCAAACTCAATCTTGCCATTGAATGCTACCGGTACGCACTGATGAATCTATGAATCCTACCCTTCTCCTCATTGACATAAGTCACATACCTAAATAACTCCAAAAATAGGCTAGTGTAATCTTCATTGGTCATAGATCCCATCTTCATCTCATATAATTCCTTTCTTTATCATCATAGTATCTCTCTGATATATACTTCATCCTAAACAGTCCCTTGAATTTCAAGTCAGCTACTCTTCATGAATACCTCATACATTATTTACATATTCCCACTAAATTTTTCTTTACGTTTAAGACTAAATGTAGCTATACCGGCCTTAATGTTATCTGAGTAATCATGCAATCTGAAAAAAAAATTCATCCCAAGAAACCATGCTTCTCCATCTTGTGACTTCTACATTTCTCCATCAATGTAGGTGTCTTTTATTTCTTGAACTCATCTGGTAAATATCCCTTGTCACTTATCCTATAAATATTATAGCTATGATGACCATGATATGTGTTTGAACCATAAATAGAGTAACTCCCATGTGCATTGCCTCGTCTATCAGGTGTATCAAATAATATGCCATCTCTCACCATGTCATCTCTATCCAACTTGTGCCCACCATGTGAACTGCTATCATATGCTCCATTAGGGTCGTCCTCCTACCCATGATTGATTCTAAGTGGTCCCTATCTCTGCAAGTATGACAAGCTCTGAAGGATAACTGCATTGACTTATGCTTGTTTCTTCAATGCCCTAGAAATTCTCTCTTTTGATTGAATGACTTAGTCATTTTCTTCTTTAAATCTCCTTATTTATTCCTTCAAACTTCTCAATGAGTATGCTATGTCAAAAGAGTGCCCAACACCATACTGATCATCTGATCCATAAGGATAATCTCATGAATTGCAGTCTACCATCTTGCTAGTCATCTGTGATTTTCTCTTCCTGCAAGATATATCATGTCAGCTAAACCAAATCATAAACAAACCAATGTACCTCATTTTAGTTCAAATAGGATATCTCATTTGCAATATCAACTAGATTAGCACAATACATATATAAACATAATCATATCAACATATAATCATCATTTTATCCATTATCCAGTCATCAATGCATGAGCATACTAACTACATACCATGACCTCATGCACGACAACTACACCATGTCAATGTATACATAAAAACATATAAAAATTAACATGCGTGAGAAATGCACAACTGAAATATACTTATGAAAACCACATCCAAAAACAACACCATCAACTTTCACATGGCGACACCATTGCAAGCATGTTAAACACCATGCATATGTAATAGGAACATAGATCATAAGAAATTTAAGTAACACATATTTAATCAACATGTATGCACAACCAAAACACACACCTCATCCAGTCCAAGGGGTGAACCATGCTCTAATACCACTTTGTAACACCCTCCTCCCACAGTTACCCAAGTTAACTAGTCTGTTGGGGTAACCATGTGACAAGAGACTACTATGATGTGATTCAACTCCCCATGTATAGTTAAGTAACTGGAACTAACATAACGAACCCAAAATAATGTTCCACACATGATACAGAACCTTCAGGATCCAACAAACACTTCTAGGAGGCCAACCCTTGAGAAAAATTGAAATTTTACTGATATAGACCCTCAGTCATTCCCATGAAAAGCCATGCATGCGATGGAGGCCTTAAAATTTCTCCCACAATGAGGCATGTCAACAACTGTGAACTTTTTCAAGGAGTTTTGTGCCGACAACCTAAAATTTTGAGACAATTTTTCAGGTCCAGGTCTGAAGCCACTACCTAGAGCTTCATGAAAATCTCAAAACTAGTAAATGGTATGCAAACATAGTTAGTAATGAAAACCTTGATACAAGTACTTTATCTAACCCCTACTAGCCATGGTAAGTATTTCATCAAGCATATCACAAATATGAATTCTTTAGGTCATAACAACATATCGGATCATAGGGGTCTCATACTTATGTGAGAATCATTAAGAATCATTGATGCCTTATCACAATAGCTGTGTTATCAAATATTAGGTCATATATTCATTGTTCATTCATTTACTAATCAAAACATGATGAGATCCATACATCATCGTTGTAACAAAACATGCTCATAGCCAACATATAAACAACATAAATAACAAGGATATAATTTCCATATAAAACACATAATGACAAGTACATTTACCCATAAAATATAATAGAAAAAGAGCTCTTAATTGCATATGAAAATTACAAGCAGTTCTAGGACTTCCACGAACCACTCGACCATAGACTAGGCTAAACCAAATATTTCTTTCACCCTATCACTCCCGTGCCATATTCCAAACATGAATGTGGGATCTCATGGAACAAACCAAACCAGGGCTTCCAGAGGCCAAACCACCTCAACCCTCAACCAATGATTCCACCTCATGGTTGGAAATCACTAGCCATCACTAGATCAGTCTCTACCCAAGCTATCTAGGGCTCCATAGCGTTTTTTCCAACTAGGGCTTCCAGGACTAGTAACTCAACCCACAATTTATGTCGAGCTTCTAGTACGTTTCTCCAACCAGGGCTTCTATGTCCAGTAACCCAACCCACCAAGGGCTTCCATAGAGTTTTTCCAACCAAGTATTCCAGGACTAGTAACTCAACCCAAGTTGTTACAGGGCTTCTAGAGCGTTTTTCCAACAAAGTCTTCCAGGAACTAATAACTCAACTAGAACCCAAATGAACAAAGAACCAACGAGAAAACAAAAGTAAAACCCACAACACCATGGCTATCCAGGAAATTTCAAGGCTACAGAAAACCACTGTCAATCCAGGTAATCCTCCATGCCAATGACTAATCATAACCAAGAAATGACATAAATGTGTCATGCATGTGAAACTAGCAAGGAAATCATACATACAACTTGGTACCTGCAAGAAAAACCCATTGTAGTTGTTGATCTTGATGTCTTATTGACCTTTCCTGTTCTTCCTTTCCTTCTTGCTCAAAATCTGAAGTATTCTACACTCCTCCAAGAGTTCTCCAATAAAACTCTAATTGTCCAAGAATATGAGAGAGAAAGAGTAGAAAGTGAGAGCTCCAAAACTGAACTAATAAAATGCTACCAATTGATCCTTAAAAGCCATTTTATTAACAAGGCCACTATTTTCTTCATTTTGATTATTTTCCTTTATTTTCCTCCTAAGATGCAATGTGTGACCTTTCACCTCCCTTTTCTCCCATTTTCAATTATTTTCACAAATAAAATTCCAATAAGTTCCTCATGTCTTTCCAAAGGGCTTTCCATTTCCTTTGCCAATTTTCATAGCCATTAATTAGTCAAAAGTGATCATTGTCACTATGGTTTTTCCCAACATTCAACTTGGAATACCACTATGTCTTTTCCCAAAATTCAACTTGGAATACGTGTCCCATGACCTTGGTTATTATTTTTCCTTTATTAACCTTATTGCATGACTCTGGTTCAGTGGTTTTGGTGCAATTTCCTAATTCCTCCTTCAAAGCCATCCTTATAATTCTATATAGAGCCATCTAAGATTTTATATGGTTATCATGTCCTCATTCGTCTCAGAATTTATTCAATTAAAGGTCCAAAAGGGTGGAGATAAATTCCTTCGATTATCAACCCCCTAAAGCCATCATGGCGAGTCTTAGGTCTCTTCAATTTGCTATCGGGCATCGTTGAAGTCTTTCTCATTATTCTCTCATAAACTATGATTCTAACTCAGAGTCATCCTTAGGAGCAAGCCCATGTTATCATTATTTTTTTGCACATGTAGCTCTTCATAGGGAAGATTATGACTTGCAAGTCAAAAATTTCAACTCTATCACACTTAGGTGAATCACATTGAAATTTATTGCACTCCAACACCAAATCTCCCGCTTGACAAAAAAAGTTGATGCACTTATGAATATTATAATGGAAATCAAACTTAGAAAAGAAACATCCATATGTCCTTACCAGCACTAGGAGGATTTATGAAAGTGAGACATATAACTCAACATGCTAGCATTAAAAAATTATTAAATTTCATGATTATTACTATATGTGGGTCTTGGTTCCTTTTTGTAATTTTGTCAATCTGATGTAATCGGGTCTATTGTTAGTTTTATGGGGTCCTTTTATGTAATGGGGTAGTGATCTCTTCGAATTTTAGTCAGTTCTGAATATTGAGGATGCAACCCCGTGTATTTGTTTCGACTTGGCACAAACTTAATATCAAAATACCCATTTTTTTGTAAAATAAAAATTATTCGTGGAAAATTAAACTCCATAATATCTAATATACAATGTGTATGCACATAAAAATATTTATATAGAGAGAGATTATTTTAGCTTTTAATTCAAAACTTTAAAAGAAAATAATTTCACACTTTATTTTGTTCCAAATGTTTACAATTACAGTTAAGAAAGTAGCAAACATTGTATCTCAAAAGTTGGTTAATATTTTGTCAAAATGTCTAAGATAGTGTTAAGAGGCACTAGTTTTCTAACCAACATCCCAATAATCCCATCCTATGGATAATTAGTACAGATTAACATTGACAAAGTGGAGAAAGGTGTAATATCATTAACAAGTGACCAATATTCATCGTCATCTATTGTCCCAAATTGCAATTTTTGGGTTAAATTTGAATATGAAAAACATATGCATATTACGAAGCATACTACAAAATTGTCACACAAAAACATAGATTCTTATCAATATATGTTGATTTACTTGAAAGCTAACCTAAGCTTACATGATGAAATTGAATCGTTTTTTTTTAGAAAAGAAAAAAAAGTTGTTTATATTAAGTAAATAGTACATAGTCAAACACATGAATCATCTAGCATCAGCCTAGGAATGATTCTAGGACCATGAGAGATCATGAAACAACATTAACACCCATCCCATGGATGCGTCCTATAGGAGGAAAGCACAATGAGGATTTCGTAAGAGAGAAGAACCAATAACTCCACTCAGTACAAGAGAGGACAGAAACACTGAAATTACGTGCATCATATACTATAACATGAACATCATAAAAGGAACGATCCAGTAGGACCACTACCCATACAAAACAAAAATGGAGAAAAATTTTAACCCCAAGACAAGATATATTGGAAGACACAATCGAGGGACAACCCTAGGTTAGGAAAAGGAGGTAGCCAACAGTCATTGCTCAGTAGTATCATAGCAGCATAAACACGCCCAACAATAGAATAGAAACTGGTTAAGTACAACATAACAAACGAAGACATAGGAAGATTATTAAAAAGAAACTCGAGGATAAAATAGAAAGTAGACCAGCTCGCTTGTAGAAGAAATGAAAAATAAATTATGGAAACGAAAAATAAAAATTCTTGATCACATGTGCGTCATTGTAGTGTGTGATATGGATATTTCCGAAAGGGAGTGACAGACCTTTTTTGGACAGGGCATCCGCACGAGAATTATTCTCCCTATAAATGTGATGCAGAGGTGGGTCGTGTAGTTTGGACATGAGATATTTCACCTGATCATTCCACCCCTATAATCCATGAATATGCATGCATGACTCACTACAGATCCCTTCAATGATGAATTTTGAATCTCCATAGACTTCAACCGAGGATAAATTTATATTGTAAGCAACCAAAAGCCCACTCGAAAGAGCCATAATCTCAGCCTTATTATTGGATCTTCTCCCACCATTCCAGAAAAAATGAAACCTTTCCGACTCCTTAAGTTTAATGCATGCCCTGCATCCACAGATCCCTCCTTGTTGGGCACCATAAAAAACGATTGTCGAGGTAGAAATAGGATGAGGGTGAATGCAAAAAGAAAAGTCCTTATTGGGCATGAGATGAGAGGGTTGTCTAGCCATCCAAGACATAATAGAATCGTGTCTATGAGAAACATTGGTAGGCTTACCTTCAAATAAGAGACAGTTGCTCGCACACCATATATCCCAAAACAGAAAGAAAGGAAAAGTTTTAAATTTTCCATTGCTATCACCCCATACTAGAATGATATTGATGCAATCAACTAGCCTCCGGTTAGGTTCCAAGATGAAATGTGAGAACAAGGACCATACCTTCAATCTAAAAGTGTGGGAAAAAAACAAATGAGATGATGATTCCTCACGAGATTGGAAAATATGACACCTCCCTGGACCATGGAAGCCACACTTAATGATACAGTCCCACGTCAAAATTTTCCCTTTCCACACTAACCAGCCAAATAATAGAATCTTAGTAGGGATTCTCCAACTCCATGCATGATGAAAAGGGGAAGGAGACCGGTTCGTCAATTGTTGGCATATAATGTTGAAATATATGTCCTTAACTTCCAATCCATCACAAACCATATTATCGTCCCATACTATTTGCTCACCTCCACCATGAAAGATCATACCAGCAGACTAGAGCACAGTCACTTATCTTTGCCAAGCACCCACATCCCTACTAGGCAGACCCAACTGTTCCACCAACTTCGAAATCGGGGAACCATGATTCCAGCATAGTATAACCTATGATAAGAAAAAAATCCCACGATGATCCAACTGATGAATTAGCAACATCTCTAAAGTAAAACCAACATAAATACCCTATATCATGTCCTATCCCAGGGTAATTCTTTGGCCATAGTAAAGGAATGAATTTTATGAAACTCCAATTTTGAGATGTCGATTTCGCATGAAGTATGGAGCCTCTGTACAGTTGAATAATAGGATCCCCCACAACATATTTACTCCGAATTATGATAGACCATACCCCTTACCCTGTTAATGGCCACCAAAGAGATTTTATGAGAAGGGTGTTAGTGAATACATGGAGGTTTAAATCCCCCATCCTCCAAACTGTTTTAGGGTGGATAGATAGTCTAATATGCATAGATGGATTTTCTTGACCTTTAAAGAGCTAGACCAAATTAATTGGGAAATAAAGGAATTGATTAGATCAATAGTGTGCTCTGGTAGATAGAAAAGATGTGCCCAATAAACCACAAACTACATTAAAAATGTGTGTACCAATATATATCTTCCTCCAAGCGAAAGCCACTTATTGGTCCATTTGAGAATCTTGTTTTTGAACTTATCAACCAACCATGTCCAATCCATCACCTTATAGGCACAAGGCTTCAGTCTGAAACCCAAATAAGTGAATCCTTTCGTTACTTGCTTAGTTTGAACCCCCATAAACTCCGCAATACAATTTATCTCATTTAAATCTCCACTCTCAGAAACCAGAAAAAACTTCTCTTTGTTGATGCGAAGACCAGAGGCATCTCCAAAATGGATGAGGATATAATGAAGATAGAACCAATGATTCTTAAGGAGCCTTCCAAATACAAGTAAATCATATACAAACAATGAGTGAGTAATGAAAATAGAAGGGGAGAAATATAGTCCTACAAAATACCCCGCTTGATTAGCCATCTTCATTAAATTGCTGAAACCATCCATAATGAGAATAAAAATGAGAGGTGATAGAGCACATCCCTATCTGAGACCTCTCCCTGCCACAAAGAAATTAGAAGGAAACCCATTAATTATGATAGCATGCCTGATAAAGGAGATACTAGCCATGATCCATCTTATATTAGCCATTGAAATGCCCACCTTTAGGAGAATAATTCTGATAGAAAACCAATCAACACTCTCATATGCCTTATAAAGTTCAATCTTCATTACAAGTGCCTCAATTTTGTTCGCATGAATCGAATGTAGTACTTCTTGCACAGTTTCTACTACGTCATGTATGGACTGTCCCTTTAAAATACCATATTGTTCATTTGATATGAAAGCCGATAGAACCCCTCTAATCCTATTTTTTATGATTTTAGATGAGATATTGTAAACAACGTTGCATAAGGAAATCAACCTAAAATCAGAGAAAGCTTTGGGCACTGATGATTTAGAAATAAGGGCCAGAAATGTGGAATTCATGTTGCCAAGTATGAAGACTAATATTCTGGTCTATTCAATGACCATACGCAGCTCATCCGCATTAATTCATAAAAGTGTATAAAAAATTCTGCAGTCCAACCATCCAAGCCTGGGCTCTTATCAGGGCAAACGATTTTAATACAGCTTCAATCTCTCCTTTAGTAACTTCTTTCCCTAGTGCCTCATTTGCGGCGTAATAAAACATATGTGGCATTTTATCAAGGACCCATGTCTGGATATGGTGATCAATCTCCTGATCTGTCTTATAGGACTCCAAGAAGTAATTATATGCCTCATGCTGAATCTCATCCGTAGAAACAATATTGGAGCCATTTTCCATTTCAATATGCCAGATTGAATTTGCATTCTTACGTCCATTTGCAGTTTGATGCAAGAATCTAGTGTTCAGATCCCCCTCCTTTAGCCACTGGATTCTGCTTTTAAGCTTCCATGTCTTCTCCTGAATCTTCAGTATTTATAGCTTGCGTCTCTCAAGACCATCCAGAATGTTATATACACTCAAGTCTGGGGGCACCTCTGTTATATTTTCATAGATATTTTCCACCTTAACCTTTAGATCATTCAACTCACACCTCAATTCCTCCTTTTTCTTCATTCCCCACGATTTCACAAGAATTTTTAACCTCCTAAGCTTTTCAGCAAACATTTTCCACCTGATAATTCCACCATATGAGTTGTCTTTCTCCCAGAAATCCAAGACTAATATGTTGAATTGGGTCATCCAACCAAATTCTATTGAATTTAAATGGTAACCTAGACCTCTTCGACTCTTGGTGCCAAGAAAGAACAACTTTCATATGGTCTGATATTGTAGAAGCTATCACTTGAGACCCCATGTTTCCCAGTATGTGAAGAAGAGACACGTTTACCATTTCCATGTCCAGTCGCTTTCCAATATACTCATCATCCAGACGTCTATTAATCCATGTGGGAACAAGTGGGGAAGACTGAACATCCAACATGTGATAATCATTGAAAATCCGACCAATTTGGTTAGTCAACAGATACAGATGAGATTTACATCCCCAAGACTCATTTGTAGCCAGAGTTGAGTTAAAGTCACCAATTACCATTAGATTACTAACATTTAAAATCCCTAAAGAAAACATATGTTCCCAAAAATAGGCCCAATTATAAAATGGCACATATAAATTGATAATATGAATCTTTTCAAAAAAGCCTCTAAAAGAGCCAGAAAGCAAGATACCACCAAAAAATTTGAAAGTCCTAAGATTTAACACTGAAGGGTTCCATATGGCCATCATGCCCCCAGCCTTTCCAACAAAGTCAATACCTACTGCGTGGCAACCCAGGCGGATACTTAAAAGTCTACCAATCACTTTAGAGTGAGAACATAGGGTTTCTTGGAAAAGAGGCACACAAGGTTGTATCTGAGAGAACATATATATCGAAGGTGAAATGGCTTGAAGGGGTCGCTCATCCCCCTGATATTGAGAGAAAAAATCCAATTCATTTTGTCACTTGTTCAGAGTTTCTAGCACTAATTGCCCAATTGTCATCAATAGAAGAGATAGGAACATCCCTTAAATCATGCATGTCATCATGGAATAAAGATTTGTCTTGAGGAGGCCCATAAAGTGTCTAGACCCTACCTTGGATTTTTTTTCTCATAGTGATGTTAGAATCTGATGCAGGAGATATGGTGAGATGGCAGTCTGGCGGATATTTTTCAAAAATTGTTAATGCCGCCAAGTCAAGCTTTGGGTTACCTAATAAAGATTTAATGTCACTTCAAATGGTGGTTTTCGGGGATTCTGGAAAGTCACCATGCACGGGATCGTGAGAGGAATCCGGTGAAGCCCATTCTAATGGGGACATGTAAGGAGAGACAGTCGGTAGATCCATCAGAATTAGGATAATAGGAGGGACATCAGAAATATCAGCAGGGCTTAAGTCATTGGATTTTAAATTTTAAGGGTTGACTTGTGATGAAAGAATAGGCATAGTCATAGGGTTAAGAATATCAATGTCAGGTCAAGACTCTAGCACGTGATTAGAATCAAGAAAATTGTGAGGCGAGAGGTTCCTATCACTAGGCCTATCAGCATAAGCAGACCTATCACTATCGTATGAGGGAAGAATTAACTTACTCGAGTAACCAGCACCATGTGAACCAAGAGCCACCTTCCTTTTTGGAAGTCCATGAAATTTTTTTATGTGGCACCCCATATTTCATTGCCTTAATGGACATATAATTAATAAGTGCCCTGTTTGATAGAAAATCAAGCATCTGAATGACACACCCCAGTAATTCACCAGTTGTTTGTGCCTCCTCTGGCCTCAGACTAGGTCAACATCACCCGACAAGTCGCCCTCAAAGAAAAATTCCATAATAATCCAAGAAATACGTTTATCATTTGTACGAAGTATTCTAGGGTCAACATGCTTTGTGTGCCCAACTGAGTTCCCAATAGCATTCAACGCTTTGACAGTTCAGAATTCAAGAGGTAATCCCAGTAATTTACCCACACCAGCTTATTTTTTGGAGCCTCGATAACCGGATTGAAGCCAAGGTACCATGGCAGAAGATGCATAAAGGTTTGACCCCTCACCCAAGTACGCTCGAGAATTTTTTGGCAGCCATCCTCATGCATAAAATGAACACTGAGCCAATTACTCAACATCTTACTAATGATCGAGATATATCTCGGAATGGAACACCAGAAAATCTTTACCCATTCGACCATGTCAACTTCCCCCATGTCAGAAAAGAGCCATCTACTGATTAGAGCCCGTTTTTGAAGGCTGACCACTCGTCCCCATAAATCACCATATTCTAGAATAACTTGCTTGGCCTCCTTAGCAAGTTTGTAGAAAGCTTTCATCGATCGGCCATGACAACTGGTATGTCAACAAGAACCATTTAATTGCACACCACCCTGAGGTTCACTGATAAGCCTCTCAGACCTTCCGAAATATTTGCTATGTGGCCAGTGAAAAGACTGTGATATCAGTTGTTCATCCGAAACTAACTCCTTCATGCACCTTCTCAGCTTCCAACGTGGCAGCGATGAGTGCCTCATGAGAAGACGTGTCTGATGATAAGATGTCATAAGCTTCCGCCATATTTTACTACAGTAGCGACTTGAAAAAACCTTAGGAATCTATATTATGTGTACTACCTCCACAACCACCGCCTCAGTCCAGCTCAACAAACCAGGTCAGAAAGATGAGACCATCCATAAAATCAAGCCACCATCTACAAGAGATAAGTCAGAAAGAAGAGAAAATGTCAGGTGGATCACAAAAGGATCCCATCCACTCGCTAGCAGGTACATAAAGCACATTTCCTCACCCACCCAATTAAGAGTGTTCAACACAGGTAGAGAGCCAAAAATGGCATATGCATAATATATGTCAGAGGATATTAAGTTTCCTTAAAAAGAGGCCACCAACCCATCTAAAAACAACCTAGGTAGCAAGATCTCGTGTCTAGATGAGCCTCGATAAAGTACCAATATGCTAGAACATTCATAAACTATTTGACTTCCAAGAGCTACAAATTGGAAGGATGATGTATCTAGGATGGATGAACAAAGGATCTAGTCAGAGATCTCGGGAACAAAGAGATTATGATAGGACTGGAGTGGTTTGAAACATTCCCGCCCACCCTAAAAGAGCTCAAATCACTGGAGCCAAGGTGGCGGATAGCCAATGTTGTCGGAAGAACCAGAGAACCACAATCATTCAAGTATCTCATACATGGCAGCAACAACAGCAACAAAACCAGCACAATGCCACCACCTAAAGCGGAACTGAAACCCAAAATCTTTTTCGCTGGGGCTTCACTCAATGAACCTATGACATATCACGTGTGTTCGTGGCATATTAAACAATACCATTAATTTGACTACATATTGGAAAATGCCTCTGAAAATCACATTATTTAACCCCCTACCAATACGAACCCAATACACCTTCCCAATTGAAAAAACCCCTAATTTCACTGGATATTGTAGGTATCCATTTTTTCATTAACATTTTTTTACGCCCCTTCATATTTTTTCATTAGCTCTGAGCGCCATTTTGTATACTTTCCAATATTAAAACCCTTTACTCCATATATATACCCCAATATATGATTCCATTTTTCCTGAAAAATATATCCCCAAATATGAACCCACGTGGTATGATATTGCCCCCACAGTGAATCCCCTGTGATCTTTGCAGGGTCTAGAGATGATAAAGGAATCCAACCATTTATGCCAAAGAATAGACCATCGTGACTAATACAATGAAATTTGAGTATCCGCTACCTTGGGTTTCTCATGGAGAGGAAGCCTGCTCCCTCGATTTTGCATTGGCCCTACTTGAAAGATACTTCATATGTGTTTTATTCATTGCATGCACGATGATTACTGCAATAACTCCCAATGAAACAATCTGTCAGACCTAATAGAAATTCGTTGTCATATTGTTAACAACCTACACAGTCTTCCTCATGAGTCAAAAGGACATCATAGCAGATTAGTGACACCAAATAGGCTGATGAAACCACCCATATCTACGCTCGTTACCTCCCCTTCCAATAAGCTTAACCCCACTGAAAACCTACCCTCAAATCATGTCTCGCAAATGCCAAAAACCCTCCAAGCATAGAAAAAAAGCATATTCGACTTCCATGGAAAAAATAATACAAGTTTCTCAAACAAAGCGACCAGATTAGCTAAATACCATATAAAAACTTGCACCACAGAACCCCCTTAGCATAAAAAATCTAATCTCGTCTGTTGAAAATATAAAAGACATACACAATCTTGAAAACCAGAACACCCATGGCCAAACAGAAGCTCTGAGATTTTTGCAGTCTGTCCATTGATTTCATATAACATCTTTCGACCATCTTAGGTTTGCCCGACTCGGCTTTTCAATAGAAAGGGATTCTTCCCCACAGGGAAAAAAAGAGTCATAAAATATAACATTAGCAAATCAAACTTTGCTTTATACATCGAAATCAACAAATTTGACACAATGAAATAGAACCTGAACTAGATATCAAAATATAACAGTGAAATTGGAATAAGACATTGAAATAGAGCATTGACCAATAGAACATAAGAATACACATCGAAATGGAGAAAATTGACACAATGGAATTAAATTTGAACTTGCACATGATCATGCACATAGAAGCATAGAAAATGTGTACAGTGCAATGCAACTTCAATTTTCATATCGGCCTCCATGTTGACATAGAGAAAAGGTGCACACTGAAATTCTACCTCAACATGAAAGTAAAATTAAACTTGACTGAAATTGAACCTGCACAACAAAATATGACGTTGACATAATGAGATTGATCCTGTGTTTCCACAATGAAACTAAACCTGAGCCAGCATGCACAACCTAATTAAACCTAAAAATTGAGTTGACTTGAATTGCTCAATTAAATTGAACCCGATCTTGCAACATCACAAATAAAAAATAAAAAATTTAACACAAAATAGAGCATCAACGAATAGAATGTGGGAAAATCAAACTCGGAGTAATCGAAATAATTCATCCAACCAATAGAATGTGGGATAATCAAACTCGGGGTAATCGAAATAATTAATCCAACAATGCAACAAATGTTCCAATTTTGACATGCAGGTATCGAACGTTTTAATTTGAAGTGCATGTTAACAATGTGCTAACGAGGGTGAGTTACTGATCATCTTGCATACATTCTGCACGTGGACCATGACCATTGTTGTGAGTCTCTAACCTTGTCGCCGGTCTTCTGATCGTCAAAACCCTTGAGGCAATGAAATCCGGTGCCATATATCAACTGTTCTGATCTTCAAAACCATTGAGGCAATGAAATCCATTGCCATGAATCAACAGTGAAATGAATAGATGAAAGATGCATAAATATTATTGATATATGTGGATTTCCCTAAATTTGAGCCTAGGTCTGCACAAGGAAATTGAACCTAGACCTCCAAAATAAAAAACAGAGTGAAATAGAGCATCAACAAATCAAACGCGGGCCTACATATTGAAATAGAGAAAATCAGGAAATCAAACTATAAGACCAAAATTAAAATAGAACATCATTAAATCAAATGTGGGCCTGCATCAAATCAACACATTGAAATTAACCCTAAAACCTGACGTGGTTGTGCACATTAAAATTGATCCTACATGTGAGACTGCACATCAAAATAGAGAAAATAGACACCCTAAAACTCAACCCCAACCTAAACCTAAATAGACAAAATGAAATTGAACCTAAATAAACATCATGAAATTGAACATGGTCATTGTCATGGACAATAAAACTAAACTTAATCAACGATTTTTTTGGTTGATGGCCCATCTTGAAGATATTTGTCCCATGAACAATGATGAATGAACTCCTCGACCCTACCAAGCCAGACAAAATAGTGGAGAATTGAATGGAGACACAACCCTTGAAGAATTCAATGGACACGCACTAAAGATATAGATATGAAACTGGGAAAACTGTTAATTTTATTGTTATACACCAACGGGGAAATGTGGGTGGTGAGGCATTTCAAAAGCCCATTTTTCAAGGGTGAAGCTATATTTCAAGATAAGTTATGCACATTTTACAAAGCCGTGATTTCAATGAACTGAATTTAATTTTCATTAATCATCATACCTAGTAAATTATTAATGACATAATAAAATTTTAATTATTATTTGGTAAAATATTAATTTGAAAAGGCAGTTATAAACTTGATTTAGACGCGTTCTTTCAATTCCAGATATTGATATAGTGAGGAAGAACGAGAATATACTCGTCTCTTTCATTTTCAGTCATTTGAGTTAAAAAATAATTAAAATATCCCATTACAATCGAGTAACACCTACTCGCTAAAAATATTTCTATATTCACTTTATATCTATAAATTTGAATTAATAAAATCAATTTCCATATATATCAAAAATGAAATATATACTATTTTAATAAAGTTTCAACGCAATTTCTTCAAATATTTTATATCCATTGTATGGCTATATATTCAAAATTATTTGGTATAAATTTCACATAATATTATATATATATATATATGAATGGTTGTAATTTATTAGGAGGAGTTTGCGACTTTTTGGAGTTTTCGGTGAAAAAAATTGAGGTAAAATCTTGATTTCTGTTATTTAAATTTGCTTTTTTATTGTACATATGAATTCAGCACCCTGAAAAATCCGTAGGGCACTTCGATTGTGCAAGGTTATCCATCAAACTTCTACTTTCAATAAATTCCTGCCAGAATTTAGAGAAATTAGATCGGAAAAAACTACCCTAAAAATCTTAAAAAGTCGCATTATAGACTACTCGTAAAATAATAATTGCAAGATTCGCATCGAGCCAAAAGCCCCAGGGACAATAATGGCAGTCCGAACGAGTATTTGAAGTACAGGGGAAGAAAGGTTCATGGGAATCGCTATACGGCATCAAAACCTTTTTCCCACATCCAGGAAGCGAAAGCATCAGACAACGTAGGGTTTTAAATATTGGGGTTGCCTGGTAAATTCAACGCAAGTATGCTGGTTGAATCTGAGGTAAGAACGGGCAGTAGTTAGCATCATAAATATCTAAAAGCGCAGAGTCATTGCCAAAGATTCCCCTTGGCACTTCACAAACCCCACAGAGAGAATCTCTCACCATTTCGTGTGATTGGGGTTATTGGTTGGATGCAATAAAGAAAATCTCTCACCATTTCGTGTGATTGGGGTTATTGGTTGGATGCAATAAAGAAAATGCATGTACTACGTTAGGTTCAGAAAACCCAAAAAATGGATTGGCAATCAGCCTTATCCTTCATTTCATTACCAAGATTCTTTTAAACATGATTATACACAACCCCACCAGCAGAATCTCTAACTATTTCATCCAATTATCGATTCTGATAGACTATTAGTTAGCCTCAAATTCATCTAAAGCTTCGCTGTGCCTCCTATGCGCAGACCCACCAATAGAATATCTCACTGTTTCATCTAATTCTAAAGTAGAGGCGTATTGGATGTGAGAGAAGAAAAGCTTTATAATCATATCAAAGCGAACAGTCATTGACATGATTCGTATCAGCATTGACAAGATTCGTATCAGCCGGGTTGTATAGGGCTCCACCCATGGAATCTCTATCAAACATACCTGAAAGAGAAGGCGGGTTGTATCTGTGATCCCACCTCGCTTAATCACTCCGATTTCACACGACCCCAAACAAAACTGCTTACGCCATCGTTGATATTAATCCTGTTCTCATTGCTCTTCTGTCCCTCTTCTTCTATATGCACAAAATTGTCATCTTCGATATACAGAATGTTTCCACGTTGTGTGTGAGTTATTGCGGATTATCTCAATTGTAATTGAATTTAATTTGGTTGTAAATTGAAGAATATTTTAGAATTACTTGACCTGTCTCGGCCTATACAGAGAATTAACTATGGTGTTCGTTGGTATATAACTTTTATTCAGCTATGGAGAATCGATTGAACGGTAAAGCTTTACTTTTTTTTGCATCATTAGTGGGCAGAGTCTAAACAAAAAGTGATAGAATCTGCTTGTCTGGAAAGTGAGATTCCACAATAATTATTGGAAAAAATGTCATTAATGTCTCATACCTCAATTCTGCGTTCATATTTGTTCAGATTTTACATCGATTATGTTCATAGATGTCCATCGGTCCGTACGGCTAAGGGAAGTACCTTGCCTCCTATAAATACGAGGTATCTCCCAGAGGGAAACATAATCTTCCCTTCATCCTCTTGTATCCTCTTGTTAGTTGTTCTTCTCATCTCCGGAAATGTCTCTAGGGAGTTGTGCACAAGATATGGCTTGGCAATTGGCTACATCTTTCGCTGCCTGGAAATGTTTGCTTATTACTTTCACGATGTTGATCTCAGTATTTCCCTTGATACAATCCAGGCATGTAACCAACTTTCCAGTACGTGAACTAGTTGGTGT
Organism: Pinus albicaulis; assembly: GCA_034641835.2. Classification (NCBI taxonomy): domain Eukaryota; kingdom Viridiplantae; phylum Streptophyta; class Pinopsida; order Pinales; family Pinaceae; genus Pinus; species Pinus albicaulis. The sequence goes on along the minus strand of CM076575.1, from coordinate 1,538,826,975 downwards.
AGGATTAGCAGACGAACCCCTTATTGGATTGAGAATAGATCTTGTGCGTACAGATTCACCCCTTTCTCCATTCTCTCCAGGTAATATTACATCCACTGACCGTCTGAAACGAGCGATCAAACGCAGTCATGAAAGACTAGAAAAGCTGCAGAGGTCTGTTGATGAAGTGAAGGCAGTGGAGGCTCCAGTATATGCAGGAAATGGAGAGTTTCTCATGAAGATGGCGATTGGTACGCCATCATTATCCTTTTCTGCAATTCTGGACACCGGCAGTGACCTCACATGGACGCAATGCAAGCCCTGCACTGATTGCTATAGGCAACCAACTCCAATCTTTGATCCCTCCCAGTCTTCCAGTTATAGTAAGGTCCCCTGCACAAGTTCTCTGTGCCAAGCACTTCCAATGTATTATTGCACTGGTTCAAATTGCAGATACTTATATACTTATGGTGACCAGTCCTCCACCGAGGGTATCCTGGCTTACGAGAGCTTTACCCTTTCTTCTCAATCGCTTCCCCATGTTGCGTTTGGCTGCGGACAAATCAATGAGGGAGGTGGGTTCAGCCAAGGAGGTGGATTAGTAGGCTTCGGCCGAGGTCCACTATCTTTCATCTCACAGCTTGGCCCCTCCGTGGGTAACAAGTTTTCTTACTGTCTCGTCTCTGTTAGTGATCCACCTTCCAAAACCAGTCCCTTGTTTATAGGCAGCACCGCTAGTTTGAATGCCAAGACTGTCAGTTCGACTCCCCTGGTTCAAAGCAGATCGAAGCCAACTTTCTATTATCTTTCGTTGGAGGGAATCAGCGTTGGGGGCCAATTATTGGATATCCCGGATGGTACTTTTGATCTTCAATTCGATGGGAGTGGCGGAGTTATCATAGACTCCGGAACCACTGTCACATATCTTGAACAAACTGGATATGACGCTGTGAAGAAAGCAGTGATCTCATCAGTTGGTCTCCCGCAGGTGGATGGGTCTAACATTGGACTGGACCTCTGTTTTGACCAACAATCTGCCTCTTCGACTTCAACTTTTCCGACTATAACTTTCCACTTCCAAGGAGCAGATTTCAATTTGCCAAAAGAGAACTACATATATACTGATCGCAGTGGCATAGCATGCCTTGCAATGCTACCGAACAATGGGATGTCAATATTCGGTAACATTCAACAGCAGAACTACCAAATACTTTATGACAACGGGAGGAACGTGCTGTCCTTTGCGCCTACTGTCTGTGATACCTTGTAAGTTGTAAGCAAGAAGATAGGCTATGGTGTTTAGGATTTGCAATGGATATGGCTTTTCTCTCTCTATATATATATATCTTGCACTGCTGTAACATTTGGGCGCAAAAAGCAACAACATAGGCTATGGTGCTCAGTATTTGATAGGGCTATGGGTTTTTCTAAATCTATATAGTTTGTAATTTCCTACTACCGCTGTAACCGTTTGGACGCAACAATATTTACATATTGTATTTTTATAGATAAATAATAAGCGTTGTTATTATAGCGGCCTATTTCAAAATTCTTAGACCTAGGATCTGTTTATGACAATGGAATGGAATAATGGAAGGAGATTACAGGGATAACAAGGTGGACTAAATACTTCTCCCGTAAAATTGGTTATCAGACTAATAGGAGTTTATCAGAATCAAAATTTAGATATCATATTATATGAATACGGATATACGCTTGAATTTTGTATTTGTTTGATGGCACCAGTGGTTCTGAGGTCATTGGAGAAGTTAAGCTTAAGGACTCCACAGGTAAATGATTGTGGAAGCAGACCCCAATGGGCCATGCAAATGATGCAAAGTTTCTTATTTTTGTATGGAAAACAGTCGCATAAGGAAGAAGGCAGTATGACAGGTCAACTGTTAAATGAACTTAGTTGTAAACTCAATCGATTCGATTAACAGCAAATATTTTACAAAATGGTACGACGCGTCCTACGCATATCAGCAGTAAATTCGGGTCTAAGGTGGTATACTCATTACCGTTCCACATGGTTCATGGTTTCATTAGGTAGCAGTATCATATTAACAAATACATATATATAACGTAATTCGGTGTAAAAGGGTTTTTATATTGGTGAAAAAGTCAATGAAAAAATATAAAAAAGTTGTAAAAATATAATGAAAAATAAATATTTATAATGTTTAGTGAAAACTAAAATGTATTAAACTCTTATTAATAGGAAATTAAATAATATTATTTTCAAATTAAAAATATTGTTTATTATGTAAGAACTCACCTGAGAGGTTAATGGAATAAAAGCCCATGCTCATTCCAACTCCCTTACCTTTTTCAGTTTAAATGGTTATTTCAAGTACTACGAACTGTTGTTCTAAATTATTATAATTCATTCCAAACAATTTCAACCACGGATGACGCCATAGACGAACGATTTTGTATTCCCACAGAGCCTGGGGATAGATCGAAATGCCATCTAAACGCTGGAAGAAGATCTAATTTCCTTCCGAAAATAAGCGTAATATATATATATATATATATTATTTATTACAGTATGTATACTCATAAAATTTAATCAAATCATTACGCTCAAGAAATGGTCTTTGTAGGTTTATGTTTATAGTGTTGTTTTTTAGGATAAAAAGTCATTATAAAAAATTCAATCATTTATCTTTCGGTAGGTTATTACTAAACACTCATAAAATTAATGTGATGATAGTAAATCCAAAACCTATCATTTAAAACGCAGAAGTTAATATTTAGGATGCAGAGATACTTTTATATATTATTTTGGAATAGATATTTATCATAGAATTATAAGTCTGGTAAATTGAAACTACAGTTAAGAAAAGACAAGATAAATAGAGTTCGTATAAATCTTATATGAACTTGAAATAGAAATTAGTGAATCTTTATTGGATATAAAAAAATAATAATAATTTTGAGTCACTCTTATAAAATAATTTTATATCAAACTATAAAGTGAAATTTTTATGTATATGTAGATCATAAATTTAATATATTTTACCATTTAAATTATATTGATAGGTATTGAAAAATATATTATAGCAAAACAATATTTAAATAAAATACATGAATTTTACATATATGTATATATTATAAGATGACAGAAAATTTTAAATTTTTATGGTTAAAATATTTCTAACATTTTAAGTAGTTTTACTATTTTACATTTTTGTCCTTTTTTTAGATATATCTTTTAGTTTTGTCTGAAATATAAGAAAGATTTGTTGGAAAAGTTTAAGTTGGTTATTCTACACAATTCAAGTGTCTAAGAGGACTTTCAAGGTTTTGTATATATTTACTCATTGAAAAATGCACTTTATGCAATGAAAAATTACACATGGTGTGTGTGTGTGTAAAGAAAGAGAGTGAGAGTATAGATCCATATTAACCAAAGGTTTATCAAGAATTGAGAGGAATTAAATCTCTTGAGGTGCAAATATTTTTTCAAGATTTGGACTCTAAAAGAGGTTTACATATCAAGACATTTGATCTTGCTGACACTTGGTAGATCTGTATTTAAGATGGATATATACTGGTCATATACTTAATGTATAAGAATAATATATGACATGAGACTCCCCAAAATTGGGGAATAATGTAAGAATTCATTCCATATAACAATGATAATATTAAAAATATTACTAGATCTCAATTTAAGGAGAATTTGTTATGGTATAAGTAAGTCTAGAGGATGAAAGAAAATTAAGATATTAAAAAGAGGTGGTCAACTCTAATTTAGAATATCAAAAGTATCTCTAAATTTTAACTAGAATAAAGAAGAAAATTGACATTACTAAAATATGAATTCTCATGAGTTTAATATTGAACTGTGTCTTATAAAACTCTCATAAAACTTAGGATAAAATAATTTTAATAATTTGTAATAGTAGGATGGTTGAAGATCAAAGTAATTTCTAACAAAGTGCAGTATGTGTATCTCAATTATATCAAAATTCCAAAATATTTGTCGGAATGCCAATATTCTTGATCATCCAAGTCATCAAAACTATGGTGATTTTGGAATGTTTATATTAATGATTTTTGCACAGAAAAATAAAGTTCTAAACAAGTCCAATTAATATCATCACCTTCTTAAGATTTGATAAACCAATTATGATCTTAGTAGGTTTTAATTAACATCATAATCATCGTCACTATATATATATATATATATATATATATATATATATATATATATATATATATATATATATATATATATATATATATATATATATATCTTATTTTTGAAAAATATTTCACTACACTTGGCTTGATTAATATATGCATGCTATGCCCAACCAGGAACATCAGTTATATAGTTTTTTTTCTCCCTCTTTTTATCCAAATTTGGAAATGGGATAAAATTCATCAAACAATATTTAGAAAGAAATTTTGATTAGGGGAAATTCAAGTTATTTTTTAAAATGTAATTTAACTCAATCTAATTTTGATATTGATAAGTGTCTTTTATAATTTAGTTGTAGGGAGTTGTGTAACTCATTTTGCACTCAACATGGAGTTGACATGTGAAATTTTGTACTCATTTTGTGCTCAAGTATGCATTGCTTCAATGTGTTGATGCTTAACTATGTCACTTATGGTAGGTATCTTACATGGCATGTCAACTATTTATTGAAAACTAGGACGATATTGAGAGGGAGGATGAATCATAATTGTAATAATTTTTATCAAATTAAAATTTTCTTTTACTTTTTGCACATCATTAAATACTTCAACAATGAATTAAATAACCATAATAGAGATTAATGTCAACAATCACAATGGAACACACAAGAACAAGTAACTTTCATAATTTATGTTCAATTCATTCATAGGGAAAGCTACAACATGTTGTTACAATTTCTCTAGCTACAACCAGCAAGAAGCTACAAATCCATGATTTATCAAATACAACTGAATGGAGCTACTACCCAAACTATTCTCCAACATCGAATGAAAGGACCACTAACCCTTGAAAAACAAGCTACAACTTGCTTTGACACTCATTGTTCCATCTTTCATCTATTTTCATACTAGGATCAATGTCTGCCTTCTCTCCTTTCGAAAACAATTAAATCTAAGTCACCACTCAAAAACACCTACAACAATCTCTGATTACTGTAAAAGCCATAATCACAACTCGTTGTAACAAAATATTTGTTTCAAGCAGTCATCTAAATTCCGCTTGACTAGGGTTGCATTTATAGATTTTTCTTTTTGTTATCTTTGGCTTTGTTTATTTTTGAATTTGTGCATAAAGCCTTTTTTTTTTCCCTTTTTCTTGCTCATTTAAGTCTTCTGGACTTTGTTGGTTGTCGTGAGCTTCATCTCCAAGTAAAACTGACCTTTACTACCTTTTCTCCAACTTGAACTAAGTTTTTCTGCTCAATTTTGTTGCATTCTTGATTTTTACAAAATTTAGCAGTATGTTTACTAATTTTATCTGCATTAATTTGGCTTGAATGCCAATTCCACTGCCGAAAATCAGAGTTTCGTTGTTTTTTCTTTAAGCCTCCTTTCACTCCGCACTTCTCTTGTTTTTCTTCCATAAGACCAGTCTCCACAAACTTTGGTTCCTCCAACTGTTGCATGGAACCTTGTGAGAGCGCATAGCTCATAGCTCCCTTCCTCCCTGCACATTAACTTATAAGCACCACAATAACCCATCGAGGTCTAACCTTCAGGATGACGTGTCCGTGGGGATCACCCAACACCCATTTCATTGTGTACCTCTCTACCCCCATGGCCCAATGCCTTCTTCTTGAGACCACTGCCAAAATGCATAAAATTGAATCTTCTAGGCTCTTTTCCTGCAGGCTGACTTGACTCGTGGGGTCCTCTTGGCACCTTTCTGATTAGCTACCAAACTGTCACCCTGTCAACGTGTCCCGAAAATCATCTCCCAGTGCTTTCCCTTTGCATCTTTTTATTAAACATTGGGGTCATACCTTTGGGTTGATGTCATGATGACATCATCCGAGATACGTGGTGCCTAAGGAGTGGTGACACATGTCACTCAAAAATGGGTCCTTTTAGTGCCCAAAAATGCTAAATATACCTACCACATGTCCTCCATTTATTTATTGATGTTGACATCACTGTCCTCCATTGTCTAGTAAAATCATGAGTTGCCACCTGTCCTCTTCGAGGAGAGAGACAAAGTCCTCTAAGGTCTTGTTTTGTGACCATTTCCTTTTTTATTTCATTGTTCTAAAAACGATCAGGTCCAAGTTTTTTGTCTTCAACACCACTCCTAAGCGGATTGTGGTTTTGGTGGGCATGTTCTGGAGTATCTCTCATTCATTGATCTACACAATCAATTGTGCGAGAAACGACTTCTTGACCACAAAATCCATCTAAAGGGTTGTCTCTAGTGCTCGCAAAAATATGACATGTCGCCTGGCCCTTTGCTCCTGTCCTTTATTCATGTGTTCCCTACACAATATTTTTGGATTCACCCTACGATCTACCTCCTCTAGGCTAGCCTATACTGTGAGCTCCACATATCAGTCCCCATTGGACAACTTTAGTTTTCATGTCCTAGAAACTACTGCCTGGTCACTTAGAGTTGAGCATTGTTATCCAACCTCTAGGGTGAACCCATCGGGGTATCACTGCCAGGATGGTGTCATCTCGATCCTCCTCTTCCCCATCGCTTAGACTTGGGTACCAAAACTATTTTTCCAGGGTGTATCTTCCGGATGGGCTCGCTTGTGGTTTAACCTGTTGCTCCCATTTCTACCTGGAGTTATAGCTTAGAGGCTCTAATGTATTATCACCGTGTTTGGCACTCATGCCAAGTTTAGCTACGTGCTAAATACTTTATCCCCTTTTTACTCTGTTATGAAGGCCTTGGGTTCACCAAAATTTGATTGGCTCTAACGTTTAATATAGAAGGAATTTTTAGGACTTATATATATCACTGGAAATATATTTTAGAGCTCTATCCATGTGGATGAATTTCGCCAGCATCTAAGATGGTTTGGTGCTCAAAAATGGCTCTAATTTCGTTGCATTGATTATGATATGTTTCCCTTATTGTGTGCCTCAAACTTTCTCCCTGAGGTATTTGTTTGACACCTATGCCTCTGGTTGACACATGTTGATAGCAAAAAACAATTATTTCCAACACCCTACTTCCATCAATTACAACATATTTCAAAATTATCCCCCTTTTCATTGATGGAAATGCCAAAATAAAACAAAACACCTTTTTCTCTTTCAGGTTTTTAAAGTCCTGGTCCCCTGATATGGAACTCCTCTTGTCCTTCAACTGTTATAGTAATAATCCTAGTGTTTTTGTTGTGATTTTTTGTGCTAGCTCTGGTATGATTACCATCCTTTTTTTCTTATCACCAGATCACTCCCCCTTTGACATCAATGTCAAAAGACACCATCATGCTCTCTTTGTCACCATACTCCATCTTTAAACATTCTTTCTGTGTCATGATGATACTGTGGACTTGGCATATTTACTTTGATTCATTGAACTTACAATAACTACCTTTCTTCCTCTTAAAGGAAGAGTTGGTGGAGGGAGGCAAGAGACACAATGCAAAATATTTTCCTCAAATACTCAAATTGTTATCTAGGAAGTGGATTGGTGAAGATATCGAAAAATTGGCTTCACAATCTGAGCTATAACTTACTCTCTCAAGAAATGTTGATGGGGATATGTTTGGTTTTGGTATGAAAATTTGGATTCTTTGACATGCTTATTGCACTTGTATTGTCACAAATAATTGGAATAGGCCCATCATAGAACACTTGTACATCATGCATGTTTTGCTTCATCCATAGTAGTTGAGTGCAAAAATAAGTTGCTAAAATATATTTTGCTTCAACTATAATAAGGAAATGGAAGCTTTCTTCTTTCTCAACCATGAAACTAGACCTTCTCCAAGAAAGAAAGCACCACCACTTTTGCTCTTTCGATCATCTATATCACATGCCCAATATACATCAATATAGATAGTAAATGACAAAAAATTACCTCTAGGGTACCACAGTCCATAGTCCATTTTTTCTAAGAGGTATATGGGAATTCTTTTGGCTGCTAATAGATGTCTTTGTCTGGGAGTTGCTTGAAATATTCTAAATATAACAACAACCTACATGATTTATGGTATTGAATTTATCAAGTAAAAAAGGTTCCAAATGATGGATCTATATAACATCTGGTCCACTTCTGGTGATTCGTCCATCTTACTAAGCTTGCAACCTTCCACCGTTTGAGTGCTCACTAAATAGAATTCTTCCGTGCCAAATTTGTTTAACACCTCCTTGAGATACTTGCCTTGAGAAATAAAAATTCCTTTGGGGTTTTGTGTAATCTATAATCCAATAAATTAGGAAAAATCTCCAAGCATGGGCATCACAAACGATGCCTTCATATCAGTTGCAAATTCATTATTCAACAAATATGAATTACTTCCAAAGATGATATAATCAACATAAACTACAACCACAATGATTTTTCCATCCTTTTATTTTATATATAAGTTGTTGTCAATTTCTTCTCATTTTAATCCACACTTGATAAGGTAGTTGTATATCTTGGAATACCAAGATCTAGGGGATTTCTTTAGACCATGCAAAGCCTTCTTAAGTCTGCAAACATAATATGGTTTCTCTTTCAGTTGAAAGCCTTTTGTTTTCTCTATGTAAACTTCTTCCAATACCTCTCCATTTAGAAAAAACATATTTGACATCCATTTGATAGATATTGAATTTATTGAAACAAGCATATTCGAAAAACATTCTTATTTATTCTAATCTAAGAGAAGGAGAAAACATTTCATCAAAATCCATGCATTCTATTTGAGCATAGCCTTCACATACCAAGCTGGCCTTTTTTCCTACCACTTCTCCACAGTCTTTTAGTTTATTCCTGAAAATCCACTTTATACCAATGAAATTCTTGTTTGCAAGTCTTGGAACAAGTTCCCATGTCTGATTTTTCTCTATCTGATAAAATTCTTCATTCATGGCCTTTAGCCAATGTTGATCTTTACTCTCTTGAACGATATCCTTAGGTTCCTCCATGGACAACAATGCAACATGTGCTTGCATAGGGGCATTGAGAAACTTCCTTCTTATTTACACTCTGTCATTTAGTTCACCAAAAATTTAATCAATGTTCAGGTGTCCAAGCCTTTTGTCCCATAACCAACTCTCATATATATTCGTTAAAAAAAACTCTTTTGTATTCTCCTTCATCATATATACATTGTTGTATGTTCTTACAACCTCAACAACCATCTCACTTGTGCTTGTGGACTTGATTTGACATTTTTTGGCTTTAGAAAACACACCATACCCTTGATCACACATCTGATACATACTCAACATATTAAGTTTCAATCCATCAACATATAAAACATTGTTGGCTTTACCTTGTCCATTTGATATACTGACCACTCCTTTTCCAATTATTTTTCATGGAGCATTGCTACCAAAGGTCACATTACCTTTTTCGACAGGTTTCCAAGTTAGGAACTTGATTATATCTCCTGTCATGTCCCTGGAAAAATCATTGTAAAAATACCAATGGATCCCACCATTATGAGCATACAAAGCAATATCACATTGCTCTGTTTTTTCTTTTTCTTTTTATACTTTTGGTTTATGTTCAAGTATTTCAATAACTTGCTCTTCCTACAATTAATTGTTATGTGCTCTAATTTTTTGCATTTAAAACATTTCACTTGATAATTTAGGGGAGAAAAATAACTATTATACCATTGTCTGGTTGTTTTATGTTAAATTCTTCTGCTAGATATGTGTTTCTTCTAGCAGAGATTAAATCTGCAATTTTCTACTTTGTGGCCATAGTTGGTGCATGTAAAACAATATCCTAGGAATATATCATTGTACCTCGATGGTTTCCTTTTGCACTGAGAAGAATTTCAATTTGCATAGACAACGTGCTCCTTTTTTTTTTGTTGCTAAGTTTTTGGTTGTCTAAAATATTCTGCATGGGCCCTTCTTTTGTTGAAGAAACAAAGTAATTTCCCCTTTTCCTTTGGTTTTTTCCATAGTTCTTGACTCAGATTCGTAACCTAGACTAGTTCAATTTGAGGAGGATCTCTTTGCTTCCAATATCTCATTATAATTTCCAGTTCCTTTGCTAAATTTCTGACTGAAACAACGTAAACTTTGAAACGAGAATGGAAATGAGTACCCACTTTCTTTAGGTAGCAAATATTGTCTGATTTTGAAAAGTGTTGATTCAGAATACTCTTATTTTTTTTAACATATTTTTGACACATTAAATTTTCTTATGTACCATGTATACACATTATTTTTAAAATGTTAGTGACTTTTATGTTGATTTTGAAAAGTGTTGATGTGAGCATTATCCTCTTTTCTTAGAAGACTTATTTCTCACTTTAAATTTTCTAATGTATTAAATGCTAATAATTATTTTCTAAATTTACCAATTTTTGAAGTACTTGTCTTCTTCCTCTTCACTTACATATTTTTTTAAGTGCTTTTCAAGTACTTTTTTTTTTTTTCTTTTCAAATTTTTTTTTTTGTAGTGAGATATTTGATTTCTTGCAGTGTTAAAAAAATGCCAAAATTTTAAAGTTTTGATCTTTTGTCTAATTATATATTATTAAATAATATTTCATTGCACATGAAATAATTGTCAGTAAAATAGCAAGGATTTTAACAATTTACATAAAAATACACATTTTGAATATAGATATAACTGAATAAGTACACATTTTGAGTCTTTTTTTGCTAAAAGTGATATGTGAGATAAACCATTTTTATAGGAAAAAATAAACAAAAATGTATAAAGATTAGCAATTTTTATGAATTTTATGTCAAAAATTAATAATAATAACAATTTTTTTCAAAAATTAAATGATTCACATAAAAAATGAAGGAAAAATCACATTATAAAAATACTAAACATATAATAACAACAATTAAATACTTATTATTCTCATAAAATGTCAAAGTGAAAACATTACAAGTATAAGTTATTATAAATAGTTACAAAAATGAGCTTCATTTGGAAGCTTAACTAAAATTTAATCAATAATATCACATAACCCAAACTCTTCATCTTCAACAGTTTCATTTTTGTCTTCTTCCACAATATTTTCATTATTGGCTTCAATTTGATCATTTTCCTCTTCTGATGGATCTTCGATGTCTAGGGATGTCCCAAAGTATGCCTTTCCAATCATTCCATCTAATGGTAGTAGAGATTCCTTTTATTTTCTTGCCACCCAAGATTCATTAAAATCCCCTTTCCTCAAACCAACTTCTTGCATTGCATCTGGAAGAAATTGAAGTGCATTAATTCACTTCACTCACCTCATAGTAAATGTTGGGAGTGAAAAATACAAATGTTTGGATTGTATGTTGAACATATAATTGTTAAAATTCAAGTTGAACATGATGAGCCTTTTCTCCAAGAAGGATGTAAATCATTCAATTTTTCATATTTCCAACTTTAGATACTCAACATATTGAAAACATTGAGTGTGTTTTGCAGTTGTTTTATTTCTTCTTGATGTAATATTGGCTAGAACATCACTCGATGTTGGAATTTGTCTGGCCTCCATATGACACATATGATTCACTTATGGAAACAAACTAGATTCCATCATGGCATTCATTGTGCAAGGATTCGAGCTAGTGATGGATGAATGCTTGTGTTTTTCCATACCCAATATTTCCTTTTCTTTTATCTCTTTGAATTTTTAGGGGATAGTATGTTTCTTCTAAAAAATATTTACAAGTTTCATATTTCCCATCTCCAAGAGGTTCTAACAGACCAAGGCTATGCAAAAAACATGTTTAGGAAATGACTTTAAATAAAACTCACCACTTGCAATATACATTTTTCATGGTATTTGTAAATGTCAATGTTGAACATAGAAGACAAAAATATGACAACAATTTTTTTATTATTATCTTATATAGGGAAAAAAAAATCATGCGTTATGTCTCTTGAATCCACCTCATGTGAGAAAGGAGAGTCAGCGTGGTAAAGGTGGAAACATGCATTCATTATTGCTCCAACATCTCATATGAGAATGAATATTTGATATGGTAAGGGCAGGAATGTGCACACACCACTAATGTGAATGTATTCTTGCCCCACTCTCATGGTAAAATGAAGAGAGATATGGAGGGGAGGAATAGGGGAAAAATAGATGGGGTGGTCAGAGAGAGAGAAAGTGGAAAACATGGAAAGAGAGAGTCTAAGGGATATGGGAAGGGCATGAGGGAAATTGGGTTATTGGAAGGTTATATGTTTTAGAGAGAGATGGAGATAATAAAAGAGAGAGAAGTGGTACTACAAGGGAAATAACTTCTAGAGGAGGTTATAACGAAGGTTATTAACATTATAAAATTACCAAAAAATGTCAAAAAAATATCTGCTTAAACATTTATTTGTGATAACATATTTTTTATTAGAGATTATAATGAAACTTCATCACAACTAAAAAAATTTGGGCAGACGGAGGCTTTAGCAGATGTTTTTTTAGTACTGCGCTTCATGGAACAAGTAGCAATAGTGCGCCATATATATAAAAGAACCGAGTTTGCAAACATAACTAAAAGTACCGATGCATTGAATGAGAACAAACGAGTGCCTGAAATTTATACTTTCCCGACGCATATATATATAAAAAAACGCCCTAGGGAATTCCTTTAAGGAAGGACATCGGGGCAGGCAAACAAATATTGCAGACCAGGTAATTTTATTTAAAATCAAAACATCAATGCCTATGATTTTTGTAAACACACAATTTTTCTAAGGATATAAAAGATTGGTGTTCTTAGCTTTGATACATCGAAACTAGAAGTAATATTTTGTAGAACCAAGGCATTCATTGTATAAAAGAATTGGTTCTTTAAGAATTACAATGCACCAAGACATTAATTGCCAACAATACTGGTTCTTAAAGAAATAAATTCCCCAGTATTATCATTTTCCAAAAGGGCATTGGTCATGGAAAAAAAATGTCATAACATTTTTTTTATATAGCTGAAAGCATCGATGTGTGTTTATGTTTATTACTCAGGTAAATCCCCTTTGCGGACAGAGGCGATCCCACTAGCCTAGGGTGGGTCTAGAAATAAGGAATCATGCTAGAGTGTAGGTTCCTAGATGCTTGAATGAAAAGGATGTGATAAGATGGCCTACCTGTGGTCCAAAGTTATCGTTGGTGCATGTAGTGATGGTGAAAGTTGATTGCTCCTGATCGAAGACAAGTCACAATCCTTCTGTCGATCACGCTTGAACACCTTCATAGAGATCAGAAAATGAAAACCACATACCATATACTAATTCCATTTAACATCTACTAATCATTCAGAGAAGACTAGCATATTTCATTTGATACAAACAAAACACAATACGGGAACCAGACAATAGTCACTTATATTAATAGGTAGAAAGAAGAGATACAACCATTCTCTGACGCTGCAGTCTCCTTCAGCGAGGCTCAGGCGAATCACGTCTCAAATATCGTCGGAAAATTTTTACGAGATAAGGGACCTCTCGATGGACTTCCTTCTTAATCTACCTTCTTATTTATTTGACTATGGCTTAGTTCTCCAAGTTCATCATTTCAGCTACATAATCCTCTTTGTTCAGCTAGATTTCATGATGGGAGAATGCTCATTTATATAGGGGGAGAGGGAGAGGTTAAGATCCCTATAATCATGGAAGGGAGACCTATCTCTTAGGAGTGTCCCATAAGAAGTGGAAACCACTACCTAAAGAGAGAGATCTGTGGTTCATCTAGTTAACCACTTCCTATGACTCATCCTAGAGGTGGTTGAAGGAAACTTCCACCTCTAGTTTGTTAAAAAACATTCCCAAAAAGGCTGGAGCAGGTACAAAAAAGGGACAAAGTGCCATTTGGCATGGCCTCTAGTGTAATTTCTCCACATTTGCATGCGGGGTGAACTGACTACCCGCGCCAATGCCAAAACATGGAATTTTATGGGATTCTTGAGAAAGTCTTCTGCAGAAGAAATGATTTTCTTGTATAGAAGGTTGTAGGGAAAGTGCTTGCAAGGGATGACACTGCTCACAGGTCACAGGAAATATCCTCCAACATGTGAGGCGAGGTATTGCAGGGTCAGTGAAAAATTGTTGTGTAATTAATTCCCCCTAAATCATGAGGTCAGAGGGAGAGGGAGGGGTGATATGCTTTATGAGAATGCGTTCGACCCAAACACTACTGTCGGAAAACCTACAAGTACAAATACAACTGATACATCTGATATATGACATGTGGTATGGGTGCAACCATCCATAATAGAGTATATAGACAATGAGATCCAAGGTATGGACATAGCCGTCTAGTAGTAAGGATCAACAAATAGAGTCGGGAATGGTTGCAACCATCTAGTCAAAAGAGTCATATAATGAGTCATAATAATCCACAAAGAGCCCGCAGCCTGGATTTTATCAGACAAAACACAGGGTCTTGCGCTCCATCTCGACCTGAACATAGTACAAATTCGACCATGTGAATATGTGAGCTGAATTCGAACATGCAATAAAATCTCCTGATTACCAGCCAATGATGAAAGCTGTTAACAGACGCGAGAGAAACCACCAATAATGACAATGGTCCTCAAGGTACAAAAGGTATAGTCTACGAAATGTGAACAATGATCTGACATCGAACACCCGCAGCGTTAGTCGATCAAAGGCCAATGATGTGGACCTTGCATCAAATGTGAAGAACCTGCCATTGATGCATGCAGGCTCCAAGGTACCTGAAGGGAGTCTCTAGACCTACTTCCTAGATAATGAGCCGAAGTCGACAAGAAGTGACCTTGATCGAAAATGCTCCATAATGTTTCCCACATCATCGACACGAGACAGAGGAATATGATGTTTATGAATCAAGACCAACATAGAATCAGAGGGAGGTTGAAAAATTCAGAGGAAAACTTATCTTGAACATATTGGTGGCACGAAATTGGATTTGGAAGTATTTGAAATCAAGGGATCTGAGGTCATGGTGACGTGGCAAAGAGCAGATGAGAAGTCAAAAGAGATTACCCAAACCAATGGAGGCAAAAAAATAACGAGATGAGATGTCCCCAACTCGACACGAATGCAGACAAGTGTCATGTTCAAGAGCGATATACTGCCAAAATGACTACAATCTGGTTCCATTTTCCCCCACCATCTAGAGAGTATCCCAATTATTTTTGAAAACAAGCTTGAAGGGGATAGCATGTGCTTGTGATGTAAGTTTGTCCTTCGGAAAAATCCAACCTAGTACATTTACGCGCCCTAGGAAGGAGGAACTCGAGTAACGTCATGATGACGAAGTCTGATGTCATTAGTTTTTAACGAGTCTGACAAAGGGATAACTCGGCATCTTTTCATATTTAGAGAGTTTGAAAAGACAACAGAAAAGAAAACTCCAGCAGTCCCTTTTCGTAAATAGTCCCTCAGATCCGAAAAGGTAGAAAACAATATCTGAAAGAACCTCTTAGTCGCGATAGGCTAAGGTATTCTTTTTTCATAAATAATCTATCCCAACCTGAAAAAGGGGTAAACTTATACTGGGTAGATATCGTTTCATAGCCAATTTAACGAGTTCAAAATGACAAGCAACTCGGCGATCTTTTCAATTTTAGAGAGTCAGAAAAGAGCTGAAAGGTGACTCCAGTAGTGAATTTTTCGTGTTTTTACCGAGTCCGAAAAAGTATAAAATACAACTCGTCTCTTCATCATAACTACGTGAAAAAACTGTCGCTGCACAAAAATGAGCGTGTAAAACATATTCCTCGAAAATAATATGAAAATATATCGACAAATATGTTTTAAAACCTATTTTAGGGCTGTAAAAAGTTATAAAAGACCATGAGCGGTAAAAAATATTTGCTTTGCACTTTTACCTCTTTGCAGAGCAATAGTGACCCATTTCTCTTTCGATCTTTAGGCGACGATTGTGAAAAATCCAATGGACCAATCTGAATTCCATCTGTTTTAGGTAAGAGTCGACTCCATTTGTCATATTTTAAGCTATATTTTATTGCATTTTATTGTCATTTGAGATCCCTTGGGGGAGTATTGGCAAAATCTAAGGCATCGCTGTTGGCACGGGTTCCGAGCATGGACCCACGCCAATCGGCCCCTTTTTACACAAGGGTCGTGCCAGGTGGTGCAACTATTAGCCAAATAGCCACGCCAACTGCACAACCTAAAATCTGCATTCAATTTAAGAAAATGCAACCAATAGACTGCAAATTTTGATACCCAAGGGGGCTTACAATGTTCCTATGATCAATTTACGCAGGTACCAAGCAAAAAAAGATGGTAATCGAGTGGAAGGAGAGAGAACATAGCGAAGAGGATGAAAAAGTAATGGAAAATGAACAATGCATGAATGTCCTCAAGAATTTTTGGCTCAAAAAGTTCTTCCTGACGCCATGTCTTCGGGCTCAGCCCGAATTTCTTTAATATCTTATCATCATATGGGACGAAGATCAGGAGAAGTTTTTACTTCAGGACCAAGAGCTTGAGCTCGAAGTATCCGATGTATATTTCATCACTGGACTATCGCGTAGGGGTGCAGTCCCTATTCTGACTGGTACCCGGCCTTCCAGGGAAAGCATGACAATGGTAATGAATAGGGTGTGCCCAAGGGAATGAAAAGGAATAGGGAGCAGTAAAGTGGATATCCAGACCGTCCCTGATCTAGCACTTAGAGTAGTGCTACACACTATCACACAGGCTGCAGGATCACAAGCACTGCATGAGGCTACGAAGATGCAATTACTTCTTTCTTTAGAGTGTATGAACCCGACCATCTTTAACTTGGCCGAGGCTGTAACCATGAACATCAAGCGGCAGCTCACCAAATCCAAGAAGACCAAACTAAGGCAATTTGGGTATGGGTCGATTCTGGTATCGTTCTTCTTGGAACGATTACCCATATTTCAGTGCCATGAGGCTATAGTTCCGGAGCCACCACTGAGAGAGCCACGGATGGCCCGATGGGCCGCATTGATGCCCAGAGCAAGGGGTGGCCAGCAGATGTCCTGGAGGGTAGAGTTTTTTTATTGGCTCTGATGATAGCTGATTGTCGTGGAGGATTGGCCTTACACTAGCACAGAACTTATCGGATACCCATACCTCCCACTCCCAGAGGGAGAGGATTGTGACGAAAAACTTGGTAAGACTCATTTTTTATTTTCATGAGATTATGATTTTTTGGGTATATATGCATTTTCTGATATGTTATCTCATATGGATGTAGATGTTGGCCCAGAGCGTCCTGTAGGGATGTATCCAATAGCAAGGTGGACCCCTCATGACTTCGATCCTCGAGGTGAGGGTATTGACAAGGAGTTGGTGCAGAACCTGGAGGGAATCACCCGTGGTGTCCCAGATTACGCTCGCTTCAATGACGTACCTCGAGCCTACCAGAGGCACACAGTAGGAGTGTCGAGCCATATCCACCACTTGCTGAGGTGGTTGGTACGGGTGGTGACGTGCTATCCAAGCCGACTAGGCATCTAGGCTTTATTTCTGCACATTTTTTAGAGACGTACTGTCTCGTGATGTAACCAAAATAGACATATATTATATTTTTTAGTTTTATGATGCACATAGTTTCAAACACATGATATATATATATATATATATATATATATATATACATCTATTTTCTACATGGGTCTATGTACATATGATGATATTTTTATAAATTATGCAAATGTCTATCTAGCACAATGTTGGATATTGCATCTGTTAATGTATTCATTCGTATTGGTATATGTTGATAAGTGATGAAATCAAAATATCTTTCAAGTAAACGAATACGCAAATACAATCATAAAATACACGGGTTTCGAACCGAATAATGACCGTTCAGTTGAAGAATAACAAGTTGTGAATCCAACTTTACAAGCAGTGTGCATATGCTGAGGTTGACTCCCTCGGTTAATAGTTCCAAAGCTACACTATATTCAACGACATTGTTCATAGTTAGTCCCAGACAAATACCTTGTAAGTTAATCAACTCACCAACAATATTATAAATTACCCAGGCTGCCGAAGACAAGTTCTTGGTACCACGGGAAGCACCATCCATGAAACTAACATAAGGGGAAATATACATCTGCATAGCAAAAAAGACCCAATAAGCAGAAAAAGCTCACAAAGCACATCAAACCAAAGCATGCACACAAAATGAAAACAATCACCTATGTACACATATCATGCGTATGAATCAGGCATAATATTTTTTTAAGTACAACCCATTTCTGGGCTGCGATAAAGGACAACCTTCATAATCAATAAGCTCATAAGCCCCATTCTGTAAGACACGTTTAACGATGTAGGGCCCATGCCACATGGGTTGGAATTTTCCTGCCCCCATCCTGTGATGAGCTTGGTCATATAGGAGAATGAGATCACCCTCGATAAAAGAACAGGGAGAGACTGTTTGGTCAAAATGGGCTTTGAATCGCTTCTTCTGCACTTCGATGACCAAGGCAGCTAAGCGACAAGTTTCTTCCAATCTCTCTAAGTAGAGGAGACGTTCTTCTTCAGGCGAAGTATCAAGTAGTAATTCCACAGCTAATTTAAGTGAAGGGATTTCACATTGAATCGGAACCGTATCTTCCAGACCATATACCAACTGGAATGGGGTAAATCTGGTTGCATTCTTGATCGAGGTTTAGTAAGCCCATAGAGCTGAAAACAACATGAGATGGCAGTTTGATTTGTGGATCCCAATTGTTCGTTGAAGCATTGTAACAAGGACTTTGTTTACAGCTTCAACTTGGTCGTTAGCATGAGGATAATAAGGCATTGAGCCGTCGTGACGCAAACCTAACCTAGACGTCAGCTCCGCCATCACCACGAGCAGAGCCCTCTTACATATAGGAAAATAATGCCCCATAAAGGGTTTCTCCTTAAACCATTTTTACTTGGACCCTTGACCTAATCACCATATTTCTGGAACTATTAAATTATAAAGATATTTTATAGATGTGTAAATATAGCTAACCCCCATGCCGACCTTTTTTTTTCGAGGTATTAAGATTTATTATGAGAGGCTTCCTAGTGACATGGGGGGGTTATATATATAAGCCCCTTAAGTTCATGGGATGGTAATTATTTGGAGTTTCTTTATTTGAAAGCATCTAAGTTCATGAACAAGCTATCTTAATTCAAGTTCTAGATTATTTTTTTTATTATTATTATGAATTTAGGGAGGGTCTTTAGATAAGACCTAAAGGGGTCTGATGGTGTATTATCTATGTTCAAGAATTAAGCTTTATGATTAGGCAATAGGTCCGCAAAACAATGGTGTGTACTCAGGACTAGGTCCAATAGTTAAAGATTTCCCTTTTGGTATTCTTCATCCTATTAATCAAGATTATAAAATTGTCCTCACAAAGTAGAGGCCTTTTGGGTTCCAAGTTTTATCCTAGATTAAACAGAAGGAAAATGTTGGGAATATTACAATTAATGATCACCTATTTTCATCAGAGATTGAGACATTTAATTTTGAGAATGATAAAGACAATCTTTCATATGAAGTAATGGTTTACGAAGCTGAGAGTTCATCTCTCATGAATTTAGCAGCAATTGATGATTTGGTGATGTTTAAATTGTTAACGAGCACCTACATGCTCAGATATCCCACCATAGAGTGGATGAAAATTATGTTGATGAAATTTCTGGTCTCTTTTTTGAACAGAGACTAATTGTGGAAATATGGAAAGTGTCATGTTTGAAGAAGAATTGAAGGTTAAATATACCAATGTAGTAGAAAATTATGAATAAAAATATGAAACTACTCATAAAGAAATGTGTGAATTGGAGGGAACTTAGTTTGGCATGGATGAAGCTACCAATGGGGAAACAACTGGTTTAATGCTTCTAGTAATTGAAATTGTTGATGTTAACTTTGATGAAGAACAATTAACTAGTAATGAGTGGTTGCACATGTTGCAACATAAATATCTCATTGATATGTTGTTATTTGGTGAGAGATACCCACTTGGTAAAGTGGTAGACAACCTGTTTGCAGCAAGATAGGTTCATAGATAAGTGGAAAATACAAATTATAATGCAACGATAGAGGAAGAAAAGGGAGATGTAGAGAAGGAATAGGAAGAGGAGGAAGCTCCCATTGGAGAGAATAATGAAGTCGTTTGTCATATTGATTTAAGTGTGTAGTTAAATATGAGGGAGGACCAGTTATAGTTATAGGTGAAAGAGAGGATGAAGAAAAATATGTAATAAAGTACATGGAATTTTCCGAACTTGAAAAAGAAAACATTGAAACAGAATTTCAGCAATGGAGTCAAGAAGAGATTAAATTCTTCTATCAAGAAATATGGAAGAAATAAGATCAATAATATGAATCACAAGAAGCAAAGAGAAGTCCATAGTTTGGAGATGGATAGTTGTGGTAGTTGTCTATAAGTGAACAAATACTTGAAGAGAAAGTTGTAGAAGATAGACTAAGAAAGCCGAAATTATTTTTTTAGAACAAATACAAGAGAAGTTAAAGAAAAATTCTAGCAAAAAAATGTGAAGAAATATTGAGCAAGAAATCCCAGCTGAGAATGAAGTTGTTTCAAGGGTATATAATTTGGAAGAAATGAAAAAGAAAACCTAATATTGTAAAATGTTTTTGGGTTATTATAAACCTAGATAGGACATAGAATAGCAGGCATGTTTAAGTTATGTTGAGTCATGATTAAGTTCAGGTTGATTCATACGGTCATAATTAAGGGGGAGTGTTACAGATAGTAATTTATCCTACATGCAAATATAGAAAGATACAAGTCGAGTGTGAGTTTGGCGAGTGTTAGTTTTCATGAAGTAGTCAGCCGGAGAAGATTCAAGTCTAGTTAGAGTTTGAATGATTCCATATTTATAAAGTTTGGTGTTTATATACATATGGTTGGGTCTTTGTAATGTGTGAAAGTCAAAAGAAACAACCGAGGTGGATGTATATGAATGAATCATGTATTTGTATAATAGATTAATTTACAACTCACACTTTTGTGTGTATTTTTGTTCTTTCTTCCTCTTCCTTTTTATCATGTGAGGGGTAGAGAGAAGGGCTTTGGAAAATTAGCAAGAATTATTTTCCATTGTGTGGGCATAGAATGGTTGGAAAATGATCACCCTCTACCTGCTTGCATAATATTTAATAAATATGCTATAAGTGCAATATAAATATATTTGCATCTTGTTTGTAGTCACATAGCGGATTTGAATATTTCAGATATTTCAATTGGAATTCATCTTTTACTTATAATAATAATTTATATTGTGCATAGCTCTTTATGGAAATAACACAAAGAAAGGAATCGATTCACTACTCATCAGCATAGTACGGTTTCATTTGGTTTGCTTTAGTGTTGTATATGATTTATAGCTCACTTAAATTTAAAATTCAAAGAGAATGATTTTTTTTTAGGCATGATCAATAATTTTTAGTTGTTGGATTTTTTTAGATCAATTATGTTTAAAAAAATAGCTTGTAGTTCGTGAAATAACCATCATCCTCTTAGGGTTTTGTGAACAAATAAAATACTGTTATCAGAAGATATAAACAACATATGCTTGGGGGTTTATGAAAAAAATAAAGCATTGTTATAAGAAGATATATATTAGTTCTAGAGCTACGCTTTGACTTTGATACATTGAACTTGTTGCTACAACCTCAACTGACTTTTCACTTTATTAAACATATAATATGGGAGAAGTCTACTATTGAACGAAATAGTGCCCCCGTCCAGTGACTCCCTCTGGTGATGGGAACTTTCTAGCTAATGTCCCGCCTCCCTTTGGCATCGAGTTCTGTCTCATCTAGTGGGCCTCGCTCCCCTCTATTGGCTGCCTCCACTACCCCGCCGCCCAGCTCCCCTTAGCTTAGCCAGCCCACACGCGGTGGTGTCTTGTTTCAAAATTTGAATTGGTTTAAAATATTAACACTCATTCTTCTATTTGAATCAAAGTACTAATTTTATCACCTCTCCGCTCAATGCATCAAACATGATGTAATATTTGCAGGAGACATGAGCTTGCAGAAGATTGAGGCATAGAATTTCCACAACCTCCAGGATCACGACAAGAAAGCCAAGCCATTTCTGGAAGGCCACATGGATCTGCAGGCCCCCCATCCTCCCTTTGTTCGCCATGGTCACTTAGTGGTCAATAATTTTATCTTCAAATCAGAGGCCGAAATCGAAAAAAATGAAATAGAGAAATTCGAAGTTGCCAATGCTCACTATGGGAAACGCAGGCACTAAATAGATATCTAAATATTCTCGGTCAATTTTTTCCCCTGGTTGGACCTCTAGCTCTACGATGAGATCCTGTTAAATTCATTGACCCACCGCTTCAACTCCTCAATGTACATCCAAGATTATGCAATTCTTCCAGATCTGTGACATAAGATTGAATCCAAGATTTCTCTGCATTAAAATAAGCTTAATATTTCCGATTTTAGGGAAATTTATATTAGGGTTAAAATATTTTAAAGAAAGATTCCCATTTTTGTTGATTTTATAAATAAATAAATTTAAAAATATTAGGTAACTTTGATCTGAGACACAAGATTAAATTCATAATCATAAGATAAGAACTGATGAAGATCATGGAAATCAAGTTTAATTTGTTGAATTTACAAAAAAATTGATCAATAATTAAAATCTTTAATCGTGAATTCAATATCTCTAAATCAGTCAATCAAGAAGATGAATTTGTTCAAGAAATCTAAACAACGGTGAAGTTTGTATCTAATATGTCTCTAATTGGGATTTTAAATATGTTTGTAGTATTATCGATATTTGATGTTTTTGGAGTTGGTAAAAAGAGCATTAGTCTTGAAAGGTCAACCATGTAAGGTCCTGATCAACCCTTTGATGACATAGAAATGGACAGAATTTAGAATTTTATGAAGAGACATCATCACAAAAAAACCAAGCATTTGGATCAAGTGATGGAGATAGTTTTGATTGCAATATTTGCTTAGAATTAGCCCAAGACCTTGTGGTGACTCAATGTGGTCACACGTTTTGTTGGCCTTGCCTATACCAATGGCTACAGATGCACTCTATATCAAAAGAATGCCCTGTTTGCAAGGGTGGTGTAGTTGAAGAGAAGGTAATTCCTTTATATGGGAGGGGTAAGGTGGGTTCTGCTGATCCAAGAACAAAGCCGGTGCCCGGTGTTAATATTCCTCACAGACCCTCTGGACAGAGGCCTGATACAGCTAGAACGACAGACCATCATTACCCATCACAGGGTTTTAATTTCATGGCAGGCCAAGGTCCAGTGCCTGTTGGATCCTTTGGGAATATAACATTTTCTGCGGGATTCGGGCTGTTTCCTTCTCTGTTTGGGTTGCAAATGCATGGTTTTTCTGACACACCGTATGGAAGCCTTGGTATGCCCAGTAATGGTTTTCACGGAGGTCCTCAACAAGTAAGACATGATCATCATCAGCAGGAGACCTTTTTGTCAAGGTTTCTCTTGTTTTTGTTTTGTTTGGTTGTTTTCTGTCTTTTCTTTTTCTAGTCTGATTTTGGCATTGCTTGTTTGGTCAGCCACTCTTGAGTAGTAGAAGTTCGTCCTTTTCAGGGCTTTTGGAAAAAATCATGATTTTGTTTTAAGGTGGAACACTATACTTAATGATGTACATATACTGTAATAGCTGCTTATATGTATTTGTCACCATGCTGGTATTAAGATAAGATTCTTTTAGCATTCTTTATATGTTTTTCATACTATGAAACTGTCTAGTGTGTTAGCCAAATCAGTATATGTTCTAGAAATGTAGTTTTTTTGAAGTTCCCAACTTAAAAAGGCATTTAAGTTTTACTTTTTTGGTCCACATGTAGATGAGAAAATGTTTTAATTTCTTATGGAGAATGAATTTGTTGACATTAATTTCTTAGTCTATTGTTGTATCCTACAATTAACATCTATCTATGCTACTACTATAGTTGGTGTTACTTTCTATTAATGTTGTGATACTTTAAGATGAGTACGAAATCCGTTAACCTACAAAACCTATATAGGTAGAAATCTGTATCTAATTCTCAGGATTAACTTATTTATGACTAAAATTGTCATGCAATATCTTCAAAGAATCAAAGGCATCTCTTGTTCAATGAAATTGACGATATGAATATCCTTATATGTGAAACAAAAATAGACTTTATGAGTGATTCATTGAGAATTCTTGCACTACAAGTA
Source organism: Pinus albicaulis (assembly GCA_034641835.2). Taxonomy (NCBI): domain Eukaryota; kingdom Viridiplantae; phylum Streptophyta; class Pinopsida; order Pinales; family Pinaceae; genus Pinus; species Pinus albicaulis. The sequence continues at coordinate 1,538,802,728 of CM076575.1, read as the reverse complement.
TAAAAGTTAAAGCGTTACGAAAGCGAAAATGAAGCATGCATTTAGAGGTGAAGAATTTATAGAAGAAAAGCTTCCCCCCCCCCCCCCCCCCGGTGAGAACTTTAAAATTGAGGGGCTAAAGGAAGCATTCCTGCCATAGATGGGATTATTGGAATACTTTGAAACCCATCCAAGATTATTTTCTACAGTGTGCCATTCTTTGTCGTCTTTTTCCATGTTGCAGAAGATTCCATGAGGCCCACCTGTGCATAGATTATCTGGATAAGAGGATTTCCAGTTTATTTCTAGATTAATGGCTTTTAGGACTTCGTATACTGCTCCTTCTTCCTTGTTATCGATTTCAGGTTCACCATAGTTCTCTGCAAGGGAAAGGGTTATGATTAAACTGATTAGTGTATGAAAAAACATCTTTCAAATACACATCTTGCAAAGCCTTTGATGATACATTTCCATGACCTAAATGTTTTTGGGCTCTCAAAATATATTACAATAGAAGAACATGCGAGAATATTTTAAACCAATTCAAATTTTTAAACCCGACACCACTGCACATGGGCTGACGGAGTGGAGGGGAGCTAGGTGCCAGGGTAGCGAAGGCAGATGGCAGAGGGGAGTAGGGCCCACCAACCGAGACAGAACCCAGATGCCAGTGGGAAGCGGGGTGTTGGCTAGAAAGGTCCCATCACCAGAGGAAGTTGCTGGATGGGGGCTTTGTTTCGTCAAATAATAGAATGCTCCTATAATATGTATTTCTCCTATTAGATATTAGATCTCTCTCATTCATCCCCATTGGCTAAAACTGATGCCAATTCTAGTTATACCAGATTCTCTATAATTATATATTAATCAATAGATATAACGTGTATATTGTGGGCATAAAATATGGAGTTGAATTAAGGCTAATTTTCCTAGATAGAATGAAATTCCCAACTTAGAACATATTATTTTGTTTTGTTATCTATTCTATTTTATATGCCAAGATATTTAGAATCGTTGGCTATTAGCCTCATGCTAATGGTCTGTCAAAATAGAATGCTCTCATTGTCATTTCCAGTGGCTTTTCGTGGCCTCTTGCTAATGGTTTGTCAAAATTGTTAAAGTAAGGTAATTACTCTCGCATTAAGAGTTAAATAGTCAGTTAAGTAGGCAAGTCAAGTTGTGTGATAGATGAATTTGGTAAGTGACTTAGAGAGTTATTTAAGTGAGTGATGGTCAGATCGAGTTTTGTAAGTGTGTGCATTTCAAGCAAGTTAGGATAAATACCCTTCACCAGGTTCATTGTATTCATTGTGATTGATAAAGATTGAAGATTAATAGAAGAGCAACATCTCATATGGTTTGTGTGTAAATTGTTTTTATTTTCTCCTCTCTGCTTTTCCCACTTATTGGTATCAGAGCTGAGGAAGGATCACAAGATCTGTGGGCGAGCAGAGCCAGAGAAAAAGACCAAGATTAGAAGTCCAACATTTTTTTTTAAATTTTGCAAAAACGTTTAATGGATAAGGAAGCATGTAAGTCCGCACGTTTTTAGTGCAACAAATGCATAGGTCCACCTTCTTGGATAAAAAAACTACGCAAATATCGTTAAACTTATGATTCATTGAAAAATCAGTTTATTCCACAGTTTTTTTGGTTTCTGGGTGTGCAATCAGGTTACGGCTTAAAAAATCCCGCCGGTCGTGAGTAAGTCAACGCAAATCAGGTCAAGCTTGCATTAGTTTGTTTTAAAAAGGTATATACGTATGATTTTTTTTTTGAAACAAAGGGATTTGATATTCTTCAAAAGAAGTACGTATTATTTTTAAAAAAGAGTTTTTTAATATAATATTTTTAAAGGTTTTTTTTTTTTTTTGGAAAGTGGGATTTATTATTATTTGATGTGGTGCAAGGTATTAACAATTTTTGGATGTGAGAGTTTGAAGGGATTTTATCAAAAGGTTATATAAGAAGGGATTTTATAAGAGGATTTTTTTATATAAAATTGTTTTTATATGAAAAAATAATAAGGGTTGCAAAAGTGCATGGTATAATTTTTTATTTTTTAAAGTTTTTTTTATTTACAAAGAAAAAAACAGGGTGCTTATACAATATTTTGTGGTTATTATTGGCAAGAGAATTTATGGATTTGTAAAGTCTGATAGCCCACAAACAATATTTTGGTGTTTTGTCACGCATGATAGGTTTTCTGGAGAAGATGTGCCTTACGGGGGCGCATATTAAAAACCATGTTTTTTTTCGGGGGAAATATGGCAGATATCATCATGGAAGCATGCAAGCAGCTATGAAAAAATTCATCGGTCGCAAAGCACTACTAAATAAGAGTAAGAAAAATGATAAAAAAGAATAGGAAAAGATATTTGTCGTGTTTAAAGAGGTTCAGGCCGTAGCCGATGAACTGAGATATCTAGTAGAAGAAAAAGATTCCCTAGCTTTGAGTTTTATTTAGCATGCAATGGATGAAAGGGTTATGTGCAAGGTAGCAAAAACTACAACTTCCAAGGAATCATGGAGTATCCTGGAAGCAGAATTTGGTGCCAGGGGGAGTGACATGTAGCAGCAGGATATGTCACATGCAAAGATGTCAGATGTAGATCTAAGAGTAGATGAGCAAGGCTCTAGGAGGACAACAGAGCTTGGAGAAACCTATTATGCAAGAATGCATATGGATGAAAAAGATGCAACAAAGATAGCAAAGAGAGAAGTTGAAGCCTTTGTATGTAAAATAGAGCAAGAGCATATCAATGCTCAAGTACTCCACTATAATATGGATGGTGCAGATGATGGTGAAACCCATTATGCAAGCATGCATATGTATGAAGAATATGCAGCATAGATTGAAAATAGAGAAGTTGAAGCATCTGTATGTGAAACAAAGCAAGAGCATGTCAATGCTCAAGCACTCCACTGTAAGGTGGATGGTGCAGAAGATGGTGAACTCCATTATGCAAACAAGCATATGGATGAATAATATGCAAGAGAGGAGTTGAAGCCTCTATATGTGAAACAGAGAAAGATCAGATCATTAATTAAGCACTCCACTATAACATGGATGGTGCAGATGATGGTGAAACCCATTATGCAATCAAGAATATGGATGAAGAAGATGCAACACATATATTGCAAAGAGAGAAGTTGAAGCTTCTGTATGTGAAACAAAGAAAGATTATATCAATGCTCAAGAACTCCACCATAATGTGGATGGTGCAGCTGATGGTGAACACCATTATGCTGGCAAGAATATGGATGAAGAAGATGCAACACAGATTGCAAAGAGAGAAGTTGAAGTCTCTGTATGTAAAACAGAGCTTGAGCATATCAATGCTCAATCACTCCACTGTAACATGGATGGTGAAGAATATGGTGAATCCCACTGTAATGAAACACATGTGGATGATGGTTGCAAAGTTATATGTGCATTGGTGAATCTAGAAGCAGATGATGGATTTGGTAAGGCTGAAATTGTCGCTGAAATTGGAAATGAGCACATGCATGCTCAGATATCCCACCATAGGGTGGATGAACATTATATTGATGATATATGTGGTTTATTTTTTGAAATAAGGATTTATTACATGATAATATTGTAAGCGCCATGTTTGATGAAACGTTGAAGGTTGAATCTGCCTTTGTAGCAACAAGATATAAAACAATAGAAACTACTCATGGACCAGTACATGATCTAGCAGCAGTTAATGATGAGGAAGAGCATAAAGTGATTGAAGAGTTTTTGATGAGAATATCTACTAACAGCATAATAGTGGAAGACAACCTTCATACAATTAAAAATAAGACAGAGAAGGAAGAGGAAGAGGAAGAAGCTCTCACTGAAGAGCATAATAAATATGTTTTTAACATTTGTTTTTGAATATGTAGGTAGTCAAAATAGCATGGGAGAATAAGTTGAAATAAAGTTTGATAATATGTTTGATGTTGATTTGAAGCTCATTGAAGAATGGATTCAGAATCAAATTGAACAAATTGATGCGAGTCTTAAAGTAGCAGCTGAAATAAAATAATTGAAAGAAATGTGAATAACGATTTTGAGTGTGAAAATTACAAGAAGAAAGTAATAGTACTTGATGATGAACGTGAAAAGATATGGAAGTTTATGAAAACAAAGAAGAATGCATTAAAACCATTTTTCTGCAATGGAGTCAAGAAGTGATAAGATTTTGCTATCAAGAAATATGGCAGAAAGAAAGTCAGGAATATAAAGCGCAAGAAGCAAAGCAAAGAAGATAATTTAAAGATGTAATGTTGTGGTCGCAGTCCATGTTTGAACAAATATTTGAAGAGGAAGGCGTAGAAGACAAGATCAGATTTTTTTTCAAAACAAATTCGAGACAAGTAAAAAAAAAATTGCATGAGAAACAAGTGAAGAAAGCGCAATAGAGAATGAAGCAATTTCGAGGATATATAATTTGGAAGCAAAGAAAAATAAAATGAAAAATTGCAAAAGTTTTGAGTTATTGTAAGCCTAGCTAATACATACACCAGTAGGCACGTTTGAGTGATATTTGAGTCAATTTTTTATTGTAAGCCTAGAAGACATAGTTAAGTATTATTTGATTTATGTTGAGCCATACGATTGTAATTAAGGGAGAGTGTTAAAGTAAGGTAATTACTCTCACATGAAGAGTTAAAAAGTCAGTTAAGTAAGCAGGTCGAGTTGTGTGATAGATGAATTTGTTGAGTGAGTTAGAGAGTCAGTTAAGTGAGTGATGGTCAAGTTGAGTTTTATAAATGTATGAATGTCAAGCAAGTTAGAATAAATACCCTTCACCAGATTTATTGAATTCATTGTGATTAATAAAGATTAAAAATTAATAAAAAAACAAGAACTCATATAATTTGTATGTAAATTGTTTTGAATTTCTCCTATCTACCTTTCCAACAAAAATAAATTTCTCTGATTGTCATTTCCAGTGGCTTTTCGTGACCTCGATAAAGATCGGGCCATGACGACTCCACAACATTAACGTATTCCTATATGATATAATGGAAACCCTATGAATCCCTCCATATGCAATGGGTTGGTGCTAGGCGTTTCCTTCCTTCTCAACATGCTCTTATAATTAGTCATATCCAAGCAGGCTGGCAGGCATTGATGGTAATAATCAAGGTTGGTATCATTATCTTTCTTTACCTCTCGTAGGATTTTCTCTTTAGTGCTTCTTTATAATTCGTTCGGACGTCTTTGATAGCGTTCAGATTTCTTGTGTAACACGTATTAACATCTTTGACTATGGTCAATTTTTAATCTTAGTCCACCCATCTTTCTTTGAATCCCAACACGTACCAAACAATTTTTCATGCTTAGTTTATTAATAAGGATTTTTCATCGTTTTTATTTAACTTGTTTCAGAAATAGTTAATTTAGTTCTATATTTTTTTTATTTAGTTCAGATTGTTTTTTAAGTTAATTGGTTCTAAATGAGAAGGAATGTTTTTTTTTACAACGTCAAATATGGAAGGTGAAGAGTAGTCATGATAATAATCTTTTAAACTATTTAATCACTATACAAAAATACTTGATTGTAATGTAAATTTTATTATATGTTATTGTTTGTCGTTTTTATTTATTTATTTAATTTCAATTTCCTAATTGTATGTGTTGGTATTATATATTTTCTATTTTATTTAAACAATATATAGAGTAAGAAGAGGGGATATGATTAAACAATTATGAGAAAGTTATAACATTTCTCTTGACCAATTATTTTAATATAATAGGTTGAATAATTTTAATTTTATTAATTGTTTTTCTATTATATATATTTAAAAATAATTCTTTTATTAAAGTAAAAAATATTTTAATTATTTTATTAAAAATACAAATAATTTTCTTAAAAATAAAAATTAATAGATTTGTTTCCTAATCAGAGTTAAAAATATTTTTCATGACATTTCTTCAATTAAAATAGAAATGTGATTTAATGGATAATAGATTGGTAAAATAAAATTTCAAAACATTTCTTCAATTAAAATAGAAATGTGATTTAATGGATACCATCCTTATATAGAATATTATGCCAAGTTTAAGGTTTTTATATTTTAAAATTTCAAAACATTTCTTCAATTAAAATAGAAATGTGATTTAATGGATACCATCCTTATATAGAATATTATGCCAAGTTTAAGGTTTTTATATTTATTCTCTTTAGTATTGATTTATTTTTAAAGTTAACTTACTTTATATCTTGTTATATTTTATATAGATATATTCACTAGTTTAAGATTAAATGTTAGTCACTTAGCGTAACGAATTTTAAGTTTGTATGAGATTTTATAATGCCTTTTAAGTTTTGACTAGTTTTTAATTTTATGAGGGATAGACATCAAGAGAGAGAGATATTGGGAGGGAGGAAAATGCAAGAGACGAGGGGAGGGAGAGAGAGCGAGCAAGAGGTAGCGTAAAAGGAGGGAGACTGAAGGAGATAGATTGTGGCAGTGCATGAGAGAGAAGGGCAGAGAGGGAGCATGTCTAAGAATGAGAGAGGGAGTGGGGGGTAGAGAGAGGGGGAGAGGGTAGAGGGATCAGGAAGGAGAGAGAGTGAGGGGCGAGGGGGGAGAAAAGGGGGCGGGGTTGAGAAGAACAAAGAGAGAGAGAAAGGAAGTGGGGGTAGGGAGAGGGAAAAGGAGTGGGTGCTAACATGAGAGAGATAGGGATAGGGGGAGACGGAGAGGGAGAATGGGGAAGAGGCATTGGGAAGAGAGAGAGAGAGAGAGAGAGAGAGAGAGAGAGAGAGAGAGAGGAAGAATGATAAGGGATATGCGGATGGGACAAGTGGGAGATAGAGAGTAGAAGGAGAGGGTATGCAAGAGAGAGAGAGAGAGAGAGAGAGAGAGAGAGAGAGAGAGTGGGGGGAGTTGTGGGGCAAAGAGGGAGTAGGTGGAAGATGGGAGTGAGAGAGAGATAGAGTAGGAGAGGGAGAGAGAGGTGGTAAGAGAGAGGAGGGGAGAGAGGGACAGGGGAGGATAGGGGGTAGGTGGGAGAGAAATGGGGGAGGGGTTGTGTAGTTGGGAGGGAGAGAGTGAGAGAGAGGTATTAGGGTGAGGTAAAAGAGGGATCAACTAAAAACATCATAGAGAGGTAGGGAAGAGAGAGAGGGAAACCAAGAGAGAGGGTAGAGGGAATGTAACACCCTCCTCCCACATTTACCCAAGTTAACTGGCCAGTTAGGATAAACATGTAATGAGAGGCTACTATGATGTGATTCACCTCCCCACGTACATTTATGGAAGTAGAACCAACTCAACGAAAATAATTGACCTTCCACACATGATACAAAATGTTCAAGAGCTAACCAACCTTTCCATGTTGCCAACCCCTAATAAAACTTGACATTTTACTGATTTGGGCCCTCAATCACTATAATGTCAAATTTTGCATGTGATTGAGGCCTTCCAGTCACTCCCACAACAAGGCATGCTAGCGACTGTGGACCTTTTCAAACAGTTCTGTGGTAGTGACCTCGGATTTTTAGCCACTTTTTTAGGAACATGTCACACGCCAATGCCCAAAACTTCATGAAGCTCTGAGAAGTGATAAATGACATGGAAACAAAGGTACTAATTCAAACCTTGATACAAGTACTTGATCTCACTATCCATGACATGCATTTCATCAAATATATTAGAAATATGCATTCTATAGGTCATAACAATAGATATGAGCATAAGGGTCTCATACTTATATGAGAATTGTTAAGAAGCATTTAAGCCTTATCACAATAGTTGCATTATCAACTATTAGGTCATATATTCATTTTTCATTCATTTACTGGTCAAAACATGATGAGATCCATACATCATCACTGTTATAAAACATGCGCATAACCAAGATATAGAAAATAGAAATAAAAAGGATAAACCATATAAACCACATAATTACAAGTACATTTACCCATCAAATACAAGAGGAAATGAGCTCTTATTGACATATACAAAATGAAACTAGGTCTGGGACTTCCACGAACCACCTAAACATACATTAAGGTGAACCAAATATTTCTTTTATATAATCTCTCATGTGCCATATTCCAAGCATGAACGTGGGATATCATGAAAGAAACCAAAAAAAAGAACCAGGGCTTCTAGAGGCTAAACTACCTCAACTTTCAACTAGTAATTCCACCTCAGAGTCAGACATCACTAACTATCACTAGATCGGTCTATACCCATGTTGTTTATGGCTTCAAAGAATTTGTTCCAACCAGGGCTTCCAAGATGAGTAACTCAACCCAAATCCATTGTCGGGATTCCAGATCATTTGTCCAACCAGGGATTTTAGGACTAGTAACTCAACTCACAAAGGGATTCTAGATCATTTTTCCAACTCAGGCTTCTAGGACTAGTAACTCAACCAAAGCTGTTACAGAGCTTCCAGATAGTTTTTCCATCCATGGCTTCAAGGAACTAATAACTCAACCCACAACCAAAGGAACATGAGAAACAACTAGAAAACAAAATTAAAACACACAACACCATGGTTATCCAAGAAGTGGAAAGGTTAGGAAAAGCCACTGTCAATCTAGGTAGTGACCCCAGATTCTGAGCCACTTTTTTAGGACCATGTCACAGGCCAATGCCCAAAAATTCATGAAGCTCTGAGATGTGATAAATGACATGGAAACAAAGGTACTAATTTAAACCTTGATACAAGTACTTGATCTCACTATCCATGACATGTATTTCATCAAATATATCAGAAATATGCATTCTATAGGTCATAACAATAGATATTAGGATAAGGGCCTCATACTTATATGAGAAATTTTAAGAAGCATTTAAGCCTTATCACAATAGCTGCATTATCAACTATTAGGTCGTATATTCATTTTTCATTCATTTACTGGTCAAAACATAATGAGATCCATACATCATCACTATTATAAAACATTCTCATAACCAACATATAAACAATAGAAATAAGAAGGATAAACCATATAAACCACATAATAAAAAGTACATTTACCCATCAAATACAAGAGGACTTCCACGAACCACCTGACCATACATTGGGATGAACCAAATATTTATTTCATCTCATCACTCATGTGCCATATTACAAGCTTGAACGTGCGATCTCATGAAAGAAACAAAAGAAAAAAAAACCAGGGCTTCTAGAGGCTAAACAACCTCAACCCTCAACTAGTAATTCCACCTCATGGTCGGACATTACTAACTATCACTAGATCGGTCTCTACCCATGTTGTTTAGGGCTCCAAATAATTTGTTCCAACCAAGGCTTGCAGGACTAGTAACTCAACCGAAATATGTTTCTGAGATTCTGGAGCATTTTTCCAACCAGGGATTTTAGGACTAGTAACTCAACTCACAAAGGGCTTCTAGATCGTTTTTCCAACAAAGGTTTCTAGGACTAGTAACTCAACCAAATTTTTTATAGGGCCTCTAGAGAATTTTTCCAACAAAGGATTCAAGGAACTAATAACTCAACCCACAACCAAAGGAAAATGAGAAACAAGCAGAAAACAAAAGCAAAACCCACAACACCATGGTTATCTAGGAAATGGAAAGGTTTGGAAAAACTATTGTCAATCCAAGCAATCCTCCATAGCAATGACTGATCACAACCAAGAAAAGACATGTATGTGTTATACATGCCAAACTAGCAAGGAAATCATACATGCAACTTGGTACCTGCAAGCAAAACCTGGTGTAGTTATTGATACCGATGTCCTATTGCACTTTCCTATCCTTTCCTTCTTGCTCCAAATACAAAGTATGCCACACTCCTCCAAGATTTATCTAAGAAAACTCGAAGTGTGCAAGAGTATGAGAGAGAGACAAAGTAGAAAGTCAAAGCTCCAAATCTGAACTGCAAAAAGCTACCAATTGATCCTCAGAAGCCTTTTTATTAATGAGGCCTCTATTTTATTTAATTTCCATTAATTTCCTCTATTTTCCATTATGTTCCTTCATTTTCCTCCTCACATGAAATTTGTGACGTTTCACCTCCCTTCTATCATATTTTCCATTATTTTCATAAATAAAATTCCAATAAATGCCCCATGCCTTTCTAAAGCCTTTTCCATTTCATTTGCAAATTTTCATAGCCATCAATTAATCAAAAGTGATCCCTGCCACTATGTTTTTTCCCAACATTGAACTTCAAATATGTGTCCCATGACTTTGGTTATTATTTTTCCTTTAGTAACTTTATTAGATTGATTTTTTACTAGGCTTTTTATAGAACCATCCCCTTGGGGGAACACCGTCCTCAATGTTCAATGACACCTACAACAAACAATACTACTAAAAGAAAAACATATTGACCATGGAGAGTTATAACTTAGCCCATTGTAGTATTTACAATGATCATCCTATTGAGAACAAAACCACATGAGAAACATAATAACATGGCAACCATAACTCTATGACACCCATAACGCTTATTGGAGATTTATAACACAACTTATTGTGGAATTTACATCCATATACATATATACACATGTACCAAAAAATCACACCAAAACATAGCCAAAAACATTCTATCAACTAAAAAATACAGAAGGATACATAGCTCGCATACGATCAAACATCTCCCATGTAGCTTCATCTAGCCCAAAGTTCTTACACTACACTTTAACCTACTCGATTTATTGGTTCCAAAGCATGAGCATATTTCTCTGAAAAATACACTAAGGTTCTAGCTGGAATTTTCTTTCTAGATCCACCTAAAATAAAGACCAGTCAATAACATTATCAACATATTTAACATACTTTGCAAGAAATAACACATGGAAAACATCATGGGCTTTCATTGTTGGAGGTAGTGAAAGTCGATAGGCTACTCGTCTAATCCTTTCAAGAATTGGGAAAGGTTCACAATATTGACGTGTCAGTGTGGCACATCATCCAATCCTCAAGGATCTCTTCTTGGGATTTATGCACAAGTACATATGTTCCGCAACCCGAAACTTCTTAAATAACTTCTTCCAATCTTCATAATTTTTCTATCTTCCCAATGTTTCCTTCAAATTCTTCTTGATTACTTGTATTTCATGTTTTGTCTCTGCCAACACCCTATTAATTGGATAACTCAAACTAATAGGAGTATTACAACTCTACCTATTGAGTGCCTCAAATAGGCTCATCCTCAATTACTCTTGATACCCATTGTTGTAAGAAAACTCAACCAGTGGAAGATACTCTTCCCACCTCCGTTGTTGACGCATCACATACATCCTCACCATGTCCTCCAATATCCTGTTGACCCTCTCTATTTTTCCATCCATCTGCAGATGATAAGTTGTACTAAAGGCCAACTCTGTATCCAAATCTGCAAATAATGCTTTCCAAAATCTAGAAGTGAACTTCTTATCCTTGTCTAACAAAATATTCTTTAGAACACCATGTAAACAATTTACATATATGATGAAGACCTATGCTACATCATTAGCTGAATAGATAGACTTCACTGGAATGAAATGCACTATGTTTGTCAACCTGTCCACCACAGCCATGATGGATTCATCTTGTCCAGTTGTCCTCGGAACCGTGGAATGAAATCCATGGAAATGGCCTCCCATTTACATCAAGAATCAAAATAGGTTGTAGTAGTCCACCTAGATGCTTACATTCTACTTTGACCTTCTGACATTTCAAAAATTTAGCCACAAAATTTTCCATGTATTTCTTCATATTCGGCTAATGATAAAACTTCTTTAATTTTTTCAATGTCTTCTGGTATCCTAGCTGACCTTAATACATTTTTTCATGAAATTCCCTCGAGATAAGCTTATTTATCTCACTATTATTTGGCACATATATAATTTCCATAAATATAAACAATTCATATGTTGTGAGACAATAGTCCACATCCTGATCACCTATACCCTACTGTAACGTATGCATAAGCTCCCTATACTTGTCATCCTATTGTCTTCCCTACAAGATCTGATCGTGTAAATATGTCCCATAGGAGCTCATATTTTTTATATGATTCACATGTATCCTCTTGCTAACAGCATCTGCAACTCTATTCTATTTACATTTAATGTGCCTGATATCAAAGTTGAACTCACTGATCGTGGCTAACCATCTAGCTTTATTAGAATTCAGATTCAATTTTTCCAATAGATACCCCAATCCACTATAATCACTCACTAGTGTGAACCTCTCACCGAGAAGATAGTGTCTCCACAAACTCAATGCATTGATGATCGATGTCAACTTAAGATCATGTGTCGGATAATTCTTCTCATGCTCATTTATTTTCCTTGACTCATACACCTATCCATATTGCATAAGGAATCCACTAAGCCCCTCTGTCAAGCACTTGTGAACACTACGAACTCATTACCTAGATCTACAATGTTTAAAATTGGAGCATTTTTCAAGAACTTCTTTAGTTGTTCAAAATTAGTTTCACATTCCTTTGTCCATTCAAATTTCTTACCCTTCCATTGAAACGACACAATAGGATAAGAAATCCGTGAGAAGTTTCTGATGAACCTCCTGTAATAAACTTCTAGCCCCATAAAGGACCTTACCTCATTAGCATTCCTAGGAGCTTCCCACTCCATAATATCCCTTATCTTCTCTCGATCCATTGATATGCCTTCCTTGGAAACCAGATGTCCCAAGTAATGTACCTATGTCCGAAGAAACTTCAATTACTGGCCTTAGCATACAACTAATGCTCTCTAAGAAATATTAATATTATGTCTAAGTGTTCTAGATTCTCTTATTAATTCTTATAATATACCAATATATCATCAATGAATACAATAAAAAACGTGTCCAGATAAGGACACAACACATTATTAATCAAACACATAAAAGTAGTTGGAGTGTTAGTCAAAATGAAAGAAACTACAACAAACTCATAATGCCCATACCTGGTATGGGACGTTGTCTTGTAAGTGTTGTCTTCTTTGATGTGTACCTCATGGAATCCTGATCTTAAATAAATCTTCAAGAACATTGTTTCTCACTTCAACTAATCAAACAAGTCATCAATCTTTGGAAACATATACCTGTTCTTAATGGTCACCTTGTTCAGCCACCTGTAATCAAAGAATAACTTGAGAGTACCATCCTTCTTCTTCAAAAACAATACTAGTGCCACCTAAGGTGACACACTTGGCCTAATGTATACCTATTCAATAATTTCCTTTAACTACAACTTCAATTCTACTAGCTCTGGTGTGCTCATCATGTACAACACGTTTGATGCTAGTGTAGCCCCTATTACCAACTCAATAGAATTTTCCACTTCCCTGTGACGAGGAAACTCAAAAAAGTATGCCAGGAACATATCCTAAATTGTTTTTACAATTGGATACCTTCTTAAGACATTTTCATCCTCAAATTCCTTATCTTTATCACTCGAGATATGGTCTACAAATAACACACACCCTTTTCTATGACTGTGATTTTCCTACAAATTTTTCACCATTCTAAACATTGTTTCCTTCTTCTTAACCTGTAATATTCTCTGTTATCCCTTGTCATCCAAGCACTCAATAGCCTTATCCTAATAGCCTACCTTAGTCCTTTGAAGATATAGCTAGTCCATGCCTAATAACATGTTATATGATCCCAAAGAAATTATATTCGAATGTGTTGATGTATCCATTCCACTAAAATCAAATGCAGAAGCTCTTACCCAATGATGAAATCTCTTCTTTCTACTTGTAGCCGACTGCACTAACTAAGACTTTGCATGCACTTCTTTATTTAAAATGCACATATCCTGGCACCAAGTTAGGATTAACGTAACTATAATTAGATCCAGGTTCAATCAAAATACAAACAACTTGATCACAAAATTTACCATCCATCTTGTTGATAATTGTTTTATGGTCTACCTTCCTGTTATCCAATGCTGCATAAATCTGAGGAATACTTTTTTCTACCATCCCCCACTATTTGTGCCTCCTGTGCACTCTAGATATGCCTTCTACCACCCTCATGATGTGGAAAATCATGCATGCTATGATCCTTGACACAAGTCCAACACTGTAAAGGCTTCCAACCTAGACCCTTTTTCCACTCTTCAGACTGAGATCCATGTCCTCTGTCATATGCATTGAATTTCTTAGTCAGTGCTACATTCTCTTTTTTACCAGTGTTTTGAGGCATTTCTCGCTTCTTATCCCATTTTCCTTTGTTATTTTCATTACCTTGCTAGTCCAGCTTAGTCCCAGATCTACACTTTTTTTTCTCATAGCAATGCTTAAGCTTCTTGTTGGCTTCCTCTAATGATCTAGGCTCATCAAACTCAATCTTGCCATTGAATGCTACCAGTACCCACTGATGAATCTATGAATCCTACCCTTCTCCTCATTGACGTAAGGCACATACCTAAATAACTCCAAAAATAGGGTAGTGTAATCTTCATTGGTCATAGATCCCATATTCATCTCATATAATTCCTTTCTTTATCATCATAGTATCTCTCTGATAGATACTTCATCCTGAACAGTCCCTTGAATTTCAAGTCAGCTAATCTTCATGGATACCTCATACATTATTTACATATTCCCACCAAATTTTTCTTTACGTTTAAGACTAAATGTAGCTATACCGGCCTTAATGTTATCTGAGTAATCATGCAATCTGAAAAAATAATTCATCCCAAGAAACCATGCTTCTCCATCTTGTGACTTCTACATTTCTCCATCAATGTAGGTGTATTTTATTTCTTGAACTCATCTGGTAAATATCCCTTGTCACTTATCCTATAAATATTATAGTTATGATGACCATGATACATGTTTGAACCATAAATAGAGTAACTCCCATGTGCATTGCCTCGTCTATTAGGTGTATCAAATAATATGCCATCTCTCACCATGTCATCTCTATCCAACTTGTGCCCACCATGTGAACTGCTATCATATGCTCCATTAGGGTCGTCCTCCTACCCACGATTGATTATAAGCGGTCCCTATCTCTACAAGTATGACAAGCTCTGAAGGATAACTGCAATGACTTATGCTTGTTTCTTCAGTGCCCTAGAAATTCTCTCTTTTGATTGAATGATTTAGTCATTTTCTTCTTTAAAACTCCTTATTTATTCCTTCAAACTTCTCAATGATTATGCTATGTCAGAAGAGTGCCCAACACCATACTGATCATCTGATCCATAAGGATAATCTCATGAATTGTAGTCTACCATCTTGCTAGTCATCTGTGTTCTTCTCTTCCAACAAGATATATCATGTCAGCTAAACCAAATCATAAACAAACCAATGTACGTCATTTTAGTTCAAAGAGGATATCTCATCTGCAATATCAACTAGACTAGCAAAATACATATATAAACATAATCATATCAACATATAATCATCATTTCATCCATTATCCAGTCATCAATGCATGAGCATACTAACTACATACCATGACCTCATGCACGACAACTACACCATGTCAATGTATACATAAAAACATAAAAAAATTAACATGCTTGAGCAATGCACAACTGAAATGCACTTATGAAAACCACATCCAACAACAACACCATCAAATTTCACATGGCGACACCATTTCAACCATGTTAAACACCGTGCATATGTAATAGGAACATAGATCACAAGAAATTTAAGTAACACATATTTAATCAACATGTATGCACAACCAAAACACACACCTCATCCAGTCCAAGGGGTGAACCATGCTCTAATACCACTTTGTAAGACCCTCCTCCCATAGTTACCCAAGTTAACTAGTCTGTTGGGGTAACCATGTGGCAAGAGACTACTATGATGTGATTCAACTCCCCATGTATAGTTAAGTAAGTGGAACTAACATAACAAACCAAAACTAACGTTCCACACATGATACAGAACCTTCAGGAGCCAATAAACAGTTCCAGGAGGCGAACCCTTGAGAAAAAATGAAATTTTACTGATATAGACCCTCAGTCATTCCCATGAAAAGCCATGCATGCGATGGAGGCCTTAAAATTTCTCCCACAACAATGCATGTCAACAACTATGAACTTTTTCAAGGATTTTTGTGCCAACAACCTAAAATTCTGAGACAATTTTTCAGGTCCAGGTCTGAAGCCACTACCTAGAACTTCATGAAAATCTCAAAACTAGTAAATGGTATGCAAACATAGGTAGTAATGAAAACCTTGATACAAGTACTTTATCTAACCCTTACTAGCCATGCTAAGCATTTCGTCAAGCATATCACAAATATGAATTCTATAGGTCATAACAACATATCGGATCATAGGGGTCTCATACTTATGTGAGAATCATTAAGAATCATTGATGCCTTATCACAATAGATGCGTTATCAAATATTAGGTCATATATTCATTGTTCATTCATTTACTAATCAAAACATGATGAGATCCATACATCATCATTGTAATAAAACATGCTCATAGCCAACATATAAACAACATAAATAACAAGGATATAATTTCCATATAAAACACATAATGACAAGTACATTTACCCATAAAATATAATAGAAAAAGAGCTCTTAATTGCATATGAAAATTGCAAGCAGTTCTAGGACTTCCACGAACCACTCGGCCATACACTAGGCTAAACCAAATATTTCTTTCACTCAATCACCCCCGTGCCATATTTCAAACATGAATGTGGGATCTCATGGAACAAACCAAACCAGGGCTTCCAGAGACCAAACCACCTCAACCCTCAACCAATGATTCCACCTCACAGTTGGAAATCACTAACCATCACTAGATCAGTCTCTACCCAAGCTATCTAGGGCTCCATAGCATTTTTTCCAACTAGGGCTTCCAGGACTAGTAACTCAACCCACAATTTATGTCGAGCTTCTAGTGCGTTTCTCCAACCAGGGCTTCTATGTCTAGTAACTGAACCCACCAAGGGCTTCCATCGAGTTTTTCCAACCAAGTATTCCAGGACTAGTAACTCAACCCAAGTTTTTACAGGGATTCTAGAGCATTTTTCCAACAAAGTCTTCCAGGAACTAATAACTCAACCGGAATCCAAATGAACAAAGAACCAACGAGAAACCAAAAGTAAAACCCACAACACCATGCCTATCAAAGAAATTGCAAGGCTACATAAAACCACTGTCAATCCAGGTAATCCTCCATGCCAATGACTGATCATAACCAAGAAACAACATAAATGTGTCATGCATGTGAAACTAGCAAGGAAATCATACATACAACTTGGTACCTGCAAGAAAAACCCATTGTAGTTGTTGATCTTGATGTCTTATTGACCTTTCCTATTCTTCCTTTCCTTCTTGCTCAAAATCTGAAGTATTCCACACTCCTCCAAGAGTTCTCCAATAAAACTCTAATTGTCTAATAATATGAGAGAGAAAGAGTAGAAAGTGAGAGCTCCAAAACTGAACTAATAAAATGCTACCAATTGATCCTTAAAAGCCATTTTATTAACGAGGCCACTATTTTCTTCATTTTGATTTTTTTCCTTTATTTTCCTCCTAAGATGCAATGTGTGACCTTTCACCTCCCTTTTCTCCTATTTTCAATTATTTTCACAAATAAAATTACAATAAGTTCCTCATGTCTTTCCAAAGGGTTTTCCATTTCCTTTGCCAATTTTCATAGCCATTAATTAGTCAAAAGTGATCATTGTCACTATGTTTTTTCCCAACATTCAACTTGGAATACCACTATGTCTTTTCCAAAAATTCAACTTGGAATACGTGTCCCATGACCTTGGTTATTATTTTTCCTTTATTAACCTTATTGCATGACTCTGATTCAGTGGTTTTGGTGCAATTTCCTAATTCCTCCTTCAAGGCCATCCTTATAATTCTATATAGAGCCATCTAAGATTTTATATGGTTATCATGTCCTCATTCGTCTTAGAATTTATTCAATTAAAGGTCCAAAAGGGTGGAGATAAATTCCTTCGATTATCAACCCCCTAAAGCCATCATGGGGAGTCTTGGGTCTCTTCAATTTGCTATCGGGCATCGTTGAAGTCTTTCTCATTATTCTCTCATAAAATATGATTCTAACTCAGAGTCATCCTTAGGAGCAAGCCCCTGTTATCATTATTTTTTTGCACATGTAGCTCTTCATAGGGAAGATTATGACTTGCAAGTCAAAAATTTCAACTCTATCACACTTAGGTGAATCACATTGAAATTTATTGCACTCCAACACCAAATCTCCCGCTTGACAAACAAAGTTGACGCACTTATGAATATTATAATGTAAATCAAACTTAGTAAAGAAACATCCATATGTCCTTACCAGCACTAGGAGGATTTAGGAAAGTGAGACATATAACTCAACATGCTAGCAATAAAAAATTATTAAATTTCATGATTATTACTATATGTGGGTCTTTGTTCCTTTTTGTTATTTTGTCAATCTGATGTAATCGGGTCTATTGTTAGTTTTATGGGGTCCTTTTATGTAATGGGGCAGTGATCTCTTCGAATTTTAGTCAGTTCTGAATATTGAGGATGTAACCCCATGTATTTGTTTCGACTTGGCACAAACTTAATATCAAAATACCCATTTTTTGTAAAATAAAAATTATTCGTGGAAAATTAAACTCCATAATATCTAATATACAATGTGTATGCACATAAAAATATTTATATAGAGAGAGATTATTTTAGCTTTTAATTCAAAACTTTAAAAGAAAATGATTTCACACTTTATTTTGTTCCAAATGTTTACAATTATAGTTAAGAAAGTAGCAAACATTGTATCTCAAAAGTTGGTTAATATTTTGTCAAAATGTCTAAGATAGTGTTAAGAGGCACTAGTTTTCTAACCAACATCCCAATAATCCCATCCTATGGATAATTAGTACAGATTAACATTGACAAAGTGGAGAAAGGTGTAATATCATTAACAAGTGACCAATCTTCATTGTCATCTATTGTCCCATATTGCAATTTTTGGGTTAAATTTGAATATGAAAAACATATGCATATTACGAAGCATACTACAAAATTGTCACACAAAAACATAGATTCTTATCAATATATGTTGATTTACTTGAAAGCTAACCTAAGCTTGCATGATGAAATTGAACCTTTTTTTTTTAGAAAAGAAAAAAAAGTTGTTTATATTAAGTAAATAGTACATATTCAAACACAAGAATCATCTAGCATCAGCCTAGGAATGATTCCAGGACCATGAGAGATCATGAAACAACATTAACACCCATCCCATGGATGCCTCCTATAGGAGGAAAGCACAATGAGGATTTCGTGAGAGAGAAGAACCAATAACTCCACTCAGTACAAGAGAGGACAGAAACACTGAAATTACGTGCATCATATACTATAACATGAACATCATAAAAGGAACGATCCAGTAGGACCACTACCCATACAAAACAAAAATGGAGAAAAATTTTAACCCCAAGACAAGATATATTGGAAGACACAGTTGAGGGACAACCCTAGGTTAGGAAAAGGAGGTAGCCAACAGTCATTGCTTAGTAGTAGCATAGCAGCATAAACATGCCCAACAATAGAATAGAAACTGGTTAAGTACAACATAAAAAACGAAGACATAGGCAGACTATTAAAAAGCAACTCGAGGATAAAATAGAAAGTAGACCAGTTCGCTTGTAGAAGAAATGAAAAATAAATTATGGAAACGGAAAATAAAAATTCTTGATCACGTGTGCGTCATTGTAGTGTGTGATATGGATGTTGTCGAAAGGGAGTGACAAACCTTTTTTTGACAGGGCATCCGCACGAGAATTATTCTCCCTGTAAATGTGATGTAGAGGTGGGTCATGTAGCTTGGACATGAGATATTTCACCTGATCATTCCACCCCTATAATCCATGAATATGCATGCATGACTCACTACAGATCCCTTCAATGATGAATTTTGAATCTCCATAGACTTCAACCGAGGATAAATATATATTGTAAGCAACCAAAAGCCCACTCGAAAGAGCCATAATCTCAGCCTTATTATTGGATCCTCTCCCACCACTCCAGAAAAAATGAAACCTTTCCGACTCCTTAAGTTTAATCCATGCCCTGCATCCAGAGATCCCTCCTTGTTGGGCACCATAAAAAACGATTGTCGAGGTTGAAATAGGATGAGGGTGAATGCGAAAAGAAAAGTCCTTATTGGGCATGAGATGAGAGGGTCGGCTAGCCATCCAAGACATAATAGAATCGTGTCTATGAGAAACATTGGCAGGCTTACCTTCAAATAAGAAACGGTTCCTCGCACACCATATATCCCAAAATAGAAAGAAAGACAAATTTTTAAATTTTCCATTGCTATCACCCCATACTAGAATTATATTGATGCAATCAACTAGCCTTCAGTCAGGTTCCAAGATGAAATGTGAGAACAAGGACCATACCTTCAATCTAAAAGTGCGAGAAAAAAACAAATGAGATGATGATTCCTCACGAGATTGGAAAATATGACACCTGCCTGGACCATGGAAGCCACACTTAATGATACAGTCCCACGTCAAAATTTTCCCTTTCCACACTAACCAGCCAAATAATAGAATCTTAGTAGGGATTCTCCAACTCCATGCATGATGAAAAGGGGAAGGAGACCGGTTCATCAATTGTTGGCATATAATGTTGAAATATATGTCCTTAACTTCCAATCCATCACAAACCATATTATCGTCCCATACTATTTGATCACCTCCACCATGAAATATCATACCAGCAGACTAGAGCATAGTCACATATCTTTGCCAAGCACCCACATCCCTATTAGGCAGACCCAATTCTTCCACCAAATTCGAAATCGGGGAACCATGATTCCAGCATAGTATAACCTATGATAAGAAAAAAATCCCACGATGATCCAACTGATGAATTAGCAACATCTCTAAAGTAGAACCAACATCAATACCCTATATCATGTCCTATCCTAGGGTAATTCTTTGGCCATAGTAAAGGAATGAATTTTATGAAACTCCAATTTTGAGATGTCGATTTCGCATGAAGTATGGAGCCTTTGTACAGTTGAAGAATAGGATCCCCCACAACATATTTACTCCGAATTATGATAGACCATACCCCTTACCATGTTAATGGCCACCAAAGATATTTTATGAGAAGGGTGTTAGTGAATACATGGAGGTTTAAATCCCGCATCCTCCAAACTATTTTAACGTGGATATATAGTATAATATGCATAGATGGATTTTCTTGACCTTTAAAGAGATAGACCAAATTAATTGGGAAATAAAAGAATTGATTAGATAAACAGTGTGCTCTGGTAGATAGAAAAGATGTGCCCAATAAACCACAAACTACATTAAAAATGCTTGTACCAATATATATCTTCCTCCAAGTGAAAGCCACTTATTGGTCCATTTGAGAATCTTGTTTTTGAACTTATCAACCAACCATGTCCAATCCATCACCTTATAGGCACAAGGCTTCAGTCTGAAACCCAAATAAGTGAAGCCTTTCATTACTTTCTTAGTTTGAACCCCCATAAACTCCATAATACAATTTATCTCATTTAAATCTCCACTCTCAGAAACCAGAAAAAACTTCTCTTTGTTGATGTGAAGACCAGAGGCATATCCAAAACGGATGAGGATATAATGAAGATAGAACTAATGATTCTTAAGGAGACTGCAAAATACAAGTAAATCATATACAAACAAAGAGTGAGTAATGAAAATAGAAGGGGAGAAATATAGTCCTACAAAATACCCCGCTTGATTAGCCATCTTCATTAAATTGCTGAAACCATCCATAATGAGAATAAAAATGAGAGTTGATAGAGCACATCCCTATCTGAGACCTCTCCCTGCCACAAAGAAATTAGAAGGAAGCCCATTAATTATGATAGCATACCTGATGAAGGAGATACTAGCCATGATGCATCTTATATTAGCCATTGAAATGCCCACCTTTAGGAGAATAATTCTGATAGAAGACCAGTCAACACTCTCATATGCCTTATAAAGTTCAATCTTCATTACAAGTGCCTCAATTTTGTTCGCATGAATCGAATGTAGTAATTCTTGCACAGTTTCTACTACGTCATGTATGGACCGTCCCTTTAAAATACCATATTTTTCATTTGATATGAAAGCCGATAGAACCCCTCTAATCCTATTTTTTATGATTTTAGATGAGATATTGTAAACAACGTTACATAAGGAAGTCAACCTAAAATCAGAGAAATATTTGGGCACTAATGATTTAGGAATAAGGGCCAGAAATGTGGAGTTCATGTTGCCAAGTATGAAGACTAATATTATGGTCTATTCAATGACCATAAGAAGCTCATCCTCCATTAATTCATAAAAGTGTATAAAAAATTCTGCGGTCCAACCATCCAAGCCTGGGCTCTTATCGGGGCAAACGATTTTAATACAGCTTCAATATCTCCTTTAGTAACTTCTTTCCCTAGTGCCTCATTTGCGGCGTAATCAAGCATATGTGGCATTTTATCAAGGACCCATGTCTGGATATGGTGATCAATCTCCTGATCTACCTTATAGGACTCCAAGAAGTAATTATATGCCTCATGCTGAATCTCATCCGTAGAAACAATATTGGAGCCATTTTCCATTTCAATATGCCAAATTGAATTTGCATTCTTACGTCCATTTGCAGTTTGATGCAAGAATATAGTTTTCAGATCCCCCTCCTTTAGCCACTGGATTCTACTTTTAAGCTTCCATGTCTTCTCCTAAATCTTCAGTGTTTATAGTGTGCGTCTCTCAAGACCATCCAGAATGTTATATACACTCGAATCTGGGGGCACCTCTGTTATATTTTCATAGATATTTTCCACCTTAACCTTTAGATCATTCAACTCATGCCTCAATTCCTCCTTTTTCTTCATTTCCCACAATTTCACAAGAATTTTTAACCTCCTAAGATTTTCAGCAAACGTTTTCCACCTAATAATTCCACCATATGAGTTGTCTTTCTCCTAGAAATCCAAGACTAATATGTTGAATTGGGTCATCCAACCAAATTCTATTGAATTTAAATGGTAACCTAGACCTCTTCGGCTCTTGGTGCCAAGAAAGAACAACTTTCATATGGTCTGATATTGTAGAAGCCATCACTTGAGACCCCATGTTTCCCAGTATGTGAAAAAGAGACACGTTTACCATTTCCATGTCCAGTCGCTTTCCAATATACTCATCATCCAAACGTCTATTAATCCATGTGGGAACAAGTGGGGAAGACCGAACATCCATCATGTGATAATCATTGAAAATCTGACCAATTTGGTTATTCAGCAGATATAGATGAGATTTACATCCCCAAGACTCGTTTGCAGCCAAAGTTGAGTTAAAGTCACCAATTACCATTTGATTACTAACATTTAAAATCCCTGAAGAAAACATATGTTCCCAAAAAGAGGCCCAATTATAACATGGCACATATAAATTGATAATATGAATCTTTTCAGAAAAACCTCTAAAAGAGCCAAAAAGCAAGATACCACCAGAAAATTTGAAAGTCCTAAAATTTAGCACTGAAGGGTTCTATATGGCCATCATGCCCCCAACCTTTCCAACAAAGTCAATACTCGCTGCGTGGCAACCCAGGCGAATACTTAAAAGTATACGAATCACTTTAGTGTGAGAACATAGGGTTTCTTGGAAAAGAGGCACACGAGGTTGTATCTCAGAGAACATATATCAAAGGTGAAATGTCTTGGAGGGGTCACTCATCCCCCTGATATTGAGAGAAAAAATATAATTCATTTTGTCACTTGTTCAGGGTTTCTAGCACTAATTGCCCAACTTTCATCAATAGAAGAGATAGGAACATCCCTTAAATCATGCATGTCATCATGGAATAAATATTTGTCTTGAGGAGGCCCATAAAGTGTCTAGACCCTACCTTGGATTTTTTTTCTCACGGTGATGTTAGAATCTGATGTAGGAGATATGGTGAGATGGGGGTCTGGTGGATATTTTTCAAAAATTGTTAATGCTGCCAAGTCAAGCTTTGGGTTACCTAATAAAGATTTAATGTCACTTCAAATGGTGGTTTTCGGGGATTCTGGAAAGCCACCATGCACAGGATCATGAGAGGAATCCGGCGAAGCCCATTCTAATGGGGACATGGAAGGAGAGACAGTCAGCAGACCCATCAGAATTAGGATAATAGGAGGGACATCAGAAATATCGGTAGGGCTTGAGTCATTGGATTTTAAATTTTAAGGGTTGACTTGTGATGAAAGAATAGGCACAGTCATAGGGTTAAGAATATCAATGTCAGGTTGAGACTCTAGCACGTGATTAGAATCAATAAAACTGTGAGGCGAGAGGTTCCTATCACTAGGCCTATCAGCATAAGCAGACCTATCACTATCGTATGAGGGAAGAATTAACTCACCCGAGTAACCAGCACCATGTGAACCAAGAGACGCCTTCCTTTTTGGAAGTCCATGAATTTTTTTTATGTGGCACCCCATATTTCAGTGCCTTAATGGACATATACTTAATAAGTTCCTTGTTTGATGGAAAATCAAGCATCTGAATGACACACCCTAGTAATTTACCTGTTGTTTGTGCCTCCTCTGGCCCCAGACTAGGTCAACATCACCCGGCAAGTCGCCCTCAAAGAAAACTTCCACAAGAATCCAAGAAATACGTCTATCATTTGTACGAAGTATTCTAGGGTCAACATGCTTTGTGTGCCCAATTGAGTTCCCAATAGCATTCAACGCTTTGATAGTCCAGAATTCAAGAGGTAATCCCGGTAATTTACCCACACCAGCTTATTTTTTGGAGCCTCGAAAACCGGATTGAAGCCAAGGTACCATGGCAGAAGATGCATAAAGGTTTGACCCCTCACCCAAGTACGCTCGAGAATTTTTTGGCAGCCATCCTCATGCATAAAATGAACACTAAGCCAGTTACTCAACATTTTACTAACGATCAAGATATATCTCAGAATGGAACACCAGAAAATCTTTACCCATTCGACCATGTCAACTTCCCCCATGTCATAAAAGAGCCATCTACTGATTAGAGCTCGTTTTTGAAGGCTGACCACTCGTCCCCATAAATCATCATATTCTAGAATAACTTGCTTGACCTCCTTAGCAAGTTTGTAGAAAGCTTTCATCGATCGGCCATGACCACTAGTATGTCAACAAGAACCATTTAATTGCACACCACCCTGAGGTTCACTGATAAGCCTCTCAGACCTTCCAAAATCTTTGCTATGTGGCCAGTGAAAAGACTGTGATATCAGTTGTTCATCCGAAACCAACTCCTTCATACACCTTCTCAGCCTCCAACGTGGTAGTGATGAGTGCCTCGTGAGAAGACGTGTCTGATGATAAGATATCATAAGCTTCCGCCATATTTTACTATAGTAGCCACTTGAAAAAACCTTAGGAATCTATATTATGTGTACTACCTCCACAACCACCGCCTCAGTCTAGCTCAACAAACCAGGTCAGAAAGATGAGACCATCCATAAAATCAAGCTACCATCTACAAGAGGTAAGTCAGAAAGAAGAGAAAATGTCAAGTGGATCACAAAAGTATCCCATCCACTCGCTAGCAGGTACAGAAAGCACATTTCCTCACCCTCCCAATTAAGAGTGTTCAACACGGGTAGAGAGCCAAAAATGGAATATGCATAATATATGTCAGAGGATATTAAGTTTCCTTAAAGAGAGGCCGCCAACCCATCTAAAAACAACCTAGATAGAAAGATCTCGCATCTAGATGAGCCTCGATAAAGTACCAATATGCTAGAAAATTCATAAATTTGACTTCCAACAGCTACAAATTGGAAGGATGATGTATCTAGAATGGATGAACAAAGGATCTAGTCAGAGATCTCGAGAACAAAGAGATTATGATAGGACTAGAGAGGTTTGAAACATTCCCGCCCACCCTAAAAGAGCTCAGATCACTGGAGCCAAGGTGGTGGATAGCCAATGTCTTCGGAAGAACCATAGAACCACAATCATTCAAGTATCTCATACATGGGAGCAATAACAGCAACAAAAACCAGCACAATGCCACCACCTAAAGCAGAACTGAAACCCAAAATATTTTCCGCTGGGGCTTCACTCAATGAACCTATGACATATCACGTGTGTTCGTGGCATATTAAACAATACCATTAATTTGACTACATATTGGAAAATGCCTCTGAAAATCACATTATTTAACCCCCTACCAATACGAACCCAATACACTTTCCCAATTGAAAAAACCCCTAATTTCACTTGATATTGTAGGTATCCATTTTTTCATTAACATTTTTTTACGCCCCTTCATATTTTTTCATTAGCTCTGAGCGCCATTTTTTATACTTTCCAATATTAAAACCCTTTACTTCCTATATATACCCCAATATATGATTCCAATTTTCCTGAACAATATATCCCCAAATATGAACCCACGTGGTATGATATTGCCCCCACAGTGAATCCCCTGTGATCTTTGCAGGGTCTAGAGATGATAAAGGAATCCAACCATTTATGCCAAAGAATAGACCATCCTGACTAATACGACGAAATTTGAGTATCCGTTACCTTGGGTTTCTCATGGAGGAAGCATGCTCCCTCGATTTTGCATTGGCCCTACTTGAAAGATACTTCATATGTGTTTTATACATTGCATGTAGGATGATTACTGCAATAACTCCCAATGAAACAATCTGTTAGACCTAATAGAAATTCTTTGTCATATTGTTAACAACCTACACAGTCTTCCTCATGAGTCAAAAGGACATCATAGCAGATTAGTGACACCAAATAGGCTGATGAAACCACCCATATCTACGCTCGTTACCTCCCATTCCAATAAGCTTAACCCCACCGAAAACCTACCCTCAGATCATGTCTCTCAAAAACCTATGTTACCATAAACGAGAAACGGGAAGCGAAATGAGAAACGAGAAAGGTACGAGAAACGAAGTTTGGAGGTTTCGCATATAAGAGACGAGGAGAGAGAAAAACATTAGAAGTTAAGAAATTAATTATAAACATCCAATGTTTCTGTGTGTAAAATTGTAACAAATTCTCTCCAAGATTGTGAACCTTCTCATGAGTTTTATCTTTTAAGATCAATAAGATTGTGAACCTTCTGATGAGTTTTATCTTTTAAGATCAATAACAGAAGAAACATATGCAATAAATTCACAGATATTAGTTCAAATAACTTCTTTATTCCTTATAAAGGCTCGCCTTTGGCCTCTGCAAAATCCATGTTATATCCAAGTTTCCTAAGTTCATATCCTACTTCAGTTCATATCCTACTTCATACATAAGCCTTAACTATATAGAAATTTCGTTGTCATAATCCTAAGTTTCCTAAATTCATATCCTACTTTATACATAAGCCTTACCTGTATAGAAATCTCATTGTCATAATCCAAATGAATACACAAGCAAATTATTTTAAACAGTTTAGATACCCAGCACAAAGGAAGAATTCTAAAGAAAAATAGAAAAATGGAAAAAAAACCATAGGAATCACTCCAAATATAATTAAAAGCTACTTTGAAGGTTGATATCAATATGATTCACTCTAATACCTACTGTAACCCATTCTAATTCTATAAATTTCACCCATCATCTTTAATTAAATACATCTTTAATTAATAAAAATAAAAACATAAAACTGATTAATAAAAAAAGCAAAGTTCCATTTAGATAGGTTACATGGAAGTTGATTTTCTTTTAACATTCTTTCCTGTTTGATTTTTCCAAATTCCAATAACTACAACTACATTATTCATAAGTAAAAACTAATTAATGTTTGACCCTCACTCTGCAAGCCACTTTACCGTAATGCATCAATACAATTGGAAAATTTAATAAAAGTTAGACACTGAATCTGCAAGCCACCTTACCGTAGCTTTAATATTTAGATGGATCAATACAATTGGAAAATTTCAAATATTTTTGAGCAAAGTTTGAGGTTTTAAATTATGACTGTCCATACGACTTTAACGATAAATCTGAAGCAATTGTAAGGTTGTATTCTTGTGCATGAAGCCTTGTGCATGAAGCCTTGTACCTGAGAAATGATGGAGCTGAATCTAATCCGTTGGGGGCGCCTGGCTGTTCTCTGCGCTTTGTCTACCTCTGCTGAATGATAAATCTGCTTTCGTCTGGACCATAATTTCGCCTCAAACCTTTCCTTATTGGTAGTCACAACCACTAATTCAGATGCACAACTAGAAAAAGCAGAGACGACTACAGTTGGAAGAGGAGTTAACCTGAGTTGAGAAAAGAGATCCCACTAATTCACATGCACAACTAGAAAAAGCAGAGGCGACTACAGTTGGAACAGGGATTAACATGAGTTGGAAAAAGAGATCCTGAAATGAAAGAGAAACGGAGCTGAAAACGATGAACGTTTATGGCGAAACGAGTTTTTGGCCACTAAAAACGAGGACGAGCATATAAGACGAGGTTTCCTGTGCCGTCTCATTTCTAGAGCCATTTTTCCAAAAAACGTTGACCATCGTCGCGTTTCTGGTAACAGAGGCAAAAACCCTCCAAGCATAAAAAAAAGCATATTCGACTTCCATGGAAAAAATAATACAAGTTTCTCAAACAAAGCGACCAAATTAGCTAAATACCATATAAAAAACTTGCACCACAGAACCCCCTTAGCATAAAAAATCTAATCTCGTCTGTTGAAAATATAAAAGACATGCACAATCTTGAAAACCAGAACCCCCATGGCCAAACAGAAGCTCTGAGATTTTTGCAGTTTGTCCATTCATTTCATATAACAGCTTTCGACCATCTTAGGTTTGCCCGACTCAGCTTTTTAATAGAAAGGGATTCTTCCCCACAGGAAAAAATAAAAATCATAAAATATAACATTAGCAAATCAAACTTTGCTTTATACATCGAAATCAACAAATTTGACACAATGAAATAGAACCTGAACTAGATATCAAAATATAACAGTGAAATTGGAATAAGACATTGAAATAGAGCATTGACCAATAGAACATAAGAATACACATCGAAATGGAGAAAATTGGCACAATGGAATTAAATTTGAACTTGCACATGGTCATGCACATAGAAGCATAGAAAATGTGTACAGTGCAATGCAACTTCAATTTTCATATCGGCCTCCATGTTGACATAGAGAAAAGGTGCACACTGAAATTCTACCTCAACATGAAAGTAAAATTAAACTTGACTGAAATTGAACCTGCACATCAAAATATAACATTGACATAATGAGATTGATCCTATGTTTCCACAATGAAACTAAACCTGAGCCAGCATGCACAACCTAATTAAACCTAAAAATTGACTTGACTTGACTTGCTCAATTAAATTGAACCCGATCTTGCAACATCAAAAATAAAAAATAAAAAATTTAACACGAAATAGAGCATCAACGAATAGAATGTGGGAAAATCAAACTCGGAGTAATCGAAATAATTAATCCAACCAATAGAATGTGGGATAATCAAACTCGGGGTAATCGAAATAATTAATCCAACAATGCAACAAATGTTCCAATTTTGACATGCACGCATCGAACGTTTTAATTTGAAGTGCATGTTAACAATGTGCTAACGAGGGTGAGTTACTGATCATCTTGCATACATTCTACACGTGGACCATGACCATTGTTGTGAGTCTCTAACCTTGTCGCCGGTCTTCTGATCCTCAAAACCCTTGAGGCAATGAAATTCGGTGCCATATATCAACTGTTCTCATCCTCAAAACCAATGAGGAAATGAAATCCATTGCCATGAATCAACAGTGAAATGAATAGATGAAAGATGCATAAATATTATTGATATATGTGGATTTCCCTAAATTTGAGCCTAGGTCTGCACAAAGAAATTGAACCTAGACCTCCAAAATAAAAAGCAGAGCGAAATAGAGCATCAACAAGTCAAACACAGGCCTACATATTGAAATAGAGAAAATCAGGAAATCAAACTATAAGACCGAAATTAAAATAGAACATCATTAAATCAAATGTGGGCCTGCATCAAATCAACCCATTGAAATTAAACCTAAAACCTAACGTGGTTGTGCACATTAAAATTGATCCTACATGTGAGACTGCAGATCAAAATAAAGAAAATAGACACCCTAAAACTCAACCCCAACCTAAACCTAAATAGACAAAATGAAATTGAACCTAAATAAACATCATGAAATTGAACATGGTCATCGTCATGGACAATAAAACTAAACTTAATCAACGATTTTTTTGGTTGATGGCCCATCTTGAAGATATTTGTCCCATGAACAATGATGAATGAACTCCTCGACCCTACCAAGCCAGACAAAAGAGTGGAGAATTTGATGGAGACACACCCCTTGAAGAATTCAATGGACACGCACTAAAGATATAGATATGAAACTGGGAAAACTGTTAATTTTATTGTTATACACCAACGGGGAAATGTGGCTGGAGGAGGCATTTCAAAAGCCCATTTTTCAAGGGTGAAGCTATATTTCAAGATAAGTTAGGCAGATTTTACAAAGCCGTGATTTCAATGAACTGAATTTAATTTTCATTAATCTTCATACCTAGTAAATTATTAATGACATAATAAAATTTTAATTATTATTCGGTAAAATATTAATTTGAAAAGGCAGTTATAAACTTGATTTAGATGTGTTCTTTCAATTCCATATATTGATATAGTGAGGAAGAACGAGAATATACTCGTCTCTTTCATTTTCAGTCATTTGAGTTAAAAAAAAATTAAAATATCCCATTACAATCGAGTAACACCTACTGGCTAAAAATATTTCTATATTCACTTTATATCTATAAATTTGAATTAATAAAATCAATTTCCATATATATCAAAAATGAAATATATACTATTTTAATAAAGTTTCAACGCAATTTCTTCAAATATTTTATATCCATTGTATGGCTATATATTCAAAATTATTTGCTATAAATTTCACATAATATTATATATATATATGAATGGTTGTAATTTATTAGGAGGAGTTGTCTTTAGTGCGACTTTTTGGAGTTTTAGCTGCCGGAATCCGGTGAAAAAAATTGAGGTAAAATCTTGATTTCTGTTATTTAAATTGGTTTTTTTATTGTATATATGAATTCAGCACCCTGAAAAATCCCTAGGGCACTTTGATTGTGCAAGGTTATCCATCAAACTTCTATTTTCAATAAATTCCTGCCGGAATTTAGAGAAATTAGATCGGAAAAAACTACCCTAAAAATCTTAAAAAGTCGCATTATAGACTACTCGTAGAATAATAATTGCGAGATTCGCATCGAGCCAAAAGCCCCAGGGACAATAATGGCAGTCCGAACGAGTATTTGAAGTACAGGGGAAGAAAGGTTCATGGGAATCGCTATACGGCATCAAAACCTTTTTCCCACATCCAGGAAGCGAAAGCATCAGACAACGTAGGGTTTTAAATATTGGGGTTGCCTGGTAACTTCAACGCAAGTATGCTGGTTGAATCTGAGGTAAGAACGGGTAGTAGTTAGCATCATAAATATCTAAAAGCGCAGAGTCATTGCCAAAGATTCCCCTTGGCACTTCACAAACCCCACAGAGAGAATCTCTCGCCATTTCGTGTGATTGGGGTTATTGGTTGGATGCAATAAAGAAAATCCCTCACCATTTCGTGTGATTGGGGTTATTGGTTGGATGCAATAAAGAAAATGCATGTACTACGTTAGGGTCAGAAAACCCAAAAAATGGATTGGCAATCAGCCTTATCCTTCATTTCATTACCAAGATTCTTTTAAACATGATTATACACAACCCCACCAGCAGAATCTCTAACTATTTCATCCAATTATCGATTCTGATAGACTATTAGTTAGCCTCAAATTCATCTAAAGCTTCGCTGTGCCTCCTATGCGCAGACCCACCAATAGAATATCTCACTGTTTCATCTAATTCAAAAGTATAGGCCTATTGGATGTGAGAAAAGAAAAGATCTATCAGAAAAGCTTTATAATCATATCAAAGCGAACAGTCATTGACAAGATTCGTATCAGCATTGACAAGATTCGTATCAGCCGGGTTGTATAGGGCTCCACCCATGGAATCTCTATCAAACATACCTGAAAGAGAAGGCGGGTTGTATCTGTGATCCCACCTCGCTTAAACCAGATTTTATAGTTCGACATGCTCCTTTCAATCACTCCGATTTCACACGACCCCAAACAAAACTGCTTACGCCATTGTTGATATTAATCCTGTTCTCATTGCTCTTCTGTCCCCCTTCTTCTATATGCACAAAATTGTCATCTTCGATATACAGAATGTTTCCACGTTGTGTGTGAGTTATTGCGGATTATCTCAATTGTAATTGAATTTAATTTGGTTGTAAATTGAAGAATATTTTAGAATTACTTGACCTATCTCGGCCTATACAGAGAATTAACTATGGTGTTCGTTGGTATATAACTTTTATTCAGCTATGGAGAATCGATTGAACGGTAAAGCTTTACTTTTTTTTGCATCATTAGAGGGCAGAGTCTAAACAAAAAGTGATAGAATCTGCTTGTCTGGAAAGTGAGATTCCACAATAATTATTGGGAAAAATGTCATTAATGTCTCATACCTCAATTCTGCGTTCATATTTGTTCAGATTTTACATCGATTATGTTCATAGATGTCCATCGATCCGTACGGCTAAGGGAAGTACCTTGCCTCCTATAAATACGACGTATCTCCCAGAGGGAAACATAATCTTCCCTTCATCCTCTTGTATCCTCTTGTTAGTTGTTCTCCTCATCTCCGGAAATGTCTCTAGGGAGTTGTGCACAAGATATGGCTTGGCAATTGGCTACATCTTTCGCTGCCTGGAAATGTCTGCTTATTACTTTCACGATGTTGATCTCAGTATTTCCTTTGATCCAATCCAGGCATGTAACCAACTTTCCAATACGTGAACTAGTTGGTGTAGGATTAGCAGACGAACCCCTTATTGGATTGAGAATAGATCTTGTGCGTACAGATTCACCCCTTTCTCCATTCTCTCCAGGTAATATTACATCCACTAACCGTCTGAAACGAGCGATCAAACGCAGTCATGAAAGACTAGAAAAGCTGCAGAGGTCTGTTGATGAAGTGAAGGCAGTGGAGGCTCCAGTATATGCAGGAAATGGAGAGTTTCTCATGAAGATGGCGATTGGTACGCCATCATTATCCTTTTCTGCAATTCTGGACACCGGCAGTGACCTCACATGGACGCAATGCAAGCCCTGCACTGATTGCTATAGGCAACCAACTCCAATCTTTGATCCCTCCCAGTCTTCCAGTTATAGTAAGGTCCCCTGCACAAGTTCTCTGTGCCAAGCACTTCCGATGTATTATTGCACTGGTTCAAATTGCAGATACTTGTATACTTATGGTGACCAGTCCTCCACCGAGGGTATCCTGGCTTACGAGAGCTTTACCCTTTCTTCTCAATCGCTTCCCCATGTTGCGTTTGGCTGCGGACAGGACAATGAGGGAGGTGGGTTCAGCCAAGGAGGTGGATTAGTAGGCTTCGGCCGAGGTCCACTATCTTTCATCTCACAGCTTGGCCCCTCCGTGGGTAACAAGTTTTCTTACTGTCTCGTCTCTGTTAGTGATCCACCTTCCAAAACCAGTCCCTTGTTTATAGGCAGCACCGCTAGTTTGAATGCCAAGACTGTCAGTTCGACTCCCCTGGTTCAAAGCAGATCGAAGCCAACTTTCTATTATCTTTCGTTGGAGGGAATCAGCGTTGGGGGCCAGTTATTGGATATCCCGGATGGTACTTTTGATCTTCAATTCGATGGGAGTGGCGGAGTTATCATAGACTCCGGAACCACTGTCACATATCTTGAAGAAAGCAGTGATCTCATCAGTTCGTCTCCCGCAGGTGGATGGGTCTAACATTGGACTGGACCTCTGTTTTGACCAACAATCTGCCTCTTCGACTTCAACTTTTCCGACTATAACTTTCCACTTCCAAGGAGCAGATTTCAATTTGCCAAAAGAGAACTACATATATACTGATCGCAGTGGCATAGCATGCCTTGCAATGCTACCGAACAATGGGATGTCAATATTCGGTAACATTCAACAGCAGAACTACCAAATACTTTATGACAACGGGAGGAACGTGCTGTCCTTTGCGCCTACTGTCTGTGATACCTTGTAAGTTGTAAGCAAGAAGATAGGCTATGGTGTTTAGTGTTTGCAATGGATATGGCTTTTCTCTCTCTATATATATATATCTTGCACTGCTGTAACATTTGGGCGCAAAAAGCAACAACATAGGCTATGGTGCTCAGTATTTGATAGGGCTATGGGTTTTTCTAAATCTATATAGTTTGTAATTTCCTACTACCGCTGTAACCGTTTGGACGCAACAATATTTACATATTGTATTTTTATAGATAAATAATGAGCGTTGTTATTATAGCGGCCTATTTCAAAATTCTTAGACCCAGGATCTGTTTATGGCAATGGAATGGAATAATGGAAGGAGATTACAGGGATAACAAGGTGGACTAAATACTTCTCCTGTAAAATTGGTTATCAGACTAATAGGAGTTTATCAAATTCAAAATTTAGATATCATATTATATGAATACGGATATACGCTTGAATTTTTTATTTGTTTGATGGCACCAGTGGTTCTGAGGTCATTGGAGAAGTTAAGCTTAACGACTCCACAGCTAAATGATTGTGGAATCTTTATTCGATCTTTTGAAGCAGAGCCCAATGGGCCATGCAAATGATGCAAAGTTTCTTATTTTTGTATGGAAAACAGTCGCATAAGGAAGAAGGCAGTATGACAGGTCAACTGTTAAATGAACTTAGTTGTAAACTCAATCGATTCGATTAACAGCAAATATTTTACAAAATGGTATGACGCGTCCTACGCATATCAGCGGTAGCAGTATCATATTAACAAATACATATATATAACGTAATTGGGTGTAAAAGGGTTTTTATATTGGTGAAAAAGTCAATGAAAAAATATAAAAAAGTTGTAAAAGTATAATGAAAAATAAATATTTATAATGTTTAGTGAAAACTAAAATGTATTAAACTCTTATTAATAGGAAATTAAATAATATTATTTTGCAAAAATATTTAGCAATAAAATAAAAAATATTGTTTATTATGTAAGAACTCACCTGAGAGGTTAATGGAATAAAAGCCCATGCTCATTCCAACTCCCTTACCTTTTTCAGTTTAAATGGTTATTTCAAGTACTACGAACTGTCGTTCTAAATTATTATAATTCATTCCAAACAATTTCAACCACGGATGACGCCATACACGAACGATTTTGTATTCCCACAGAGCCTTGGGATAGATCGAAATGACGTCATACCGTGCCATCTAAACGCTGGAAGAAGATCTAATTTCCTTCCCAAAATAAGCGTAATATATATATATATATATATATATATATATATATATATATATATTACCGTATGTATACTCACAAAATTTAATCAAATCATTACGCTCAAGAAATGGTCTTTGTAGGTTTATGTTTATAGTGTTGTTTTTTAGGATAAAAAGTCATTATAAAAAAAATCAATCATTTATCTTTCGGTAGGTTATAACTAAACACTCATAAAATTAATGTGATGATAGTTAAATCCAAAACCTATCATTTAAAATGCAGAAGCTAATAATTAGGATGCAGAGATACTTTTATATAGTATTTTGGAATAGATATTTATCATAGAATTATAAGTCTTGTAAGTTGAAACTATAGTTAAGAAAAGACAAGATAAATAGAGTTCGTATAAATCTTATATGAACTTGAACTAGAAATTAGTGAATCTTTATTGGATATAAAAAAATAATAATAATTTTGAGTCTCTTATAAAATAATTTTATATCAAACTATCAAGTGAAATTTTTATGTATGTGTAGATCATAAATTTAATATATTTTACCATTTAAATTATATTGATAGGTATTGAAAAATATATTATAGGAAAAGAATATTTAAATAAAATATATGAATTTTACATATATGTATATATTATAAGATGATAGAAAATTTTAAATTTTTATGGTTAAAATATTTCTAACATTTCAAGTAGGTTTATTATTTTACATTTTTGTTTTTTTTAGATATATCTTTTAATTTTGTCTGAAATATAGGAAAGATTTGTTGGAAAAGTTTGAATTGTGCATTCTACACAATTCAAGTGTCTAAGAGGACTTTCAAGGTATTGTATATATTTACTCATTGAAAAATGCACTTTATGCAATGAAAAATTACACATGGTGTGTGTGTGTGTAAAGAAAGAGAGAGAGAGTATAGATACATATTAACCAAAGGTTTATCAAGAATTGAGAGGAATTAAATCTCTTGAGGTGAAAATATTTTTTCTTGCACCCAGTTCATTATTAAACTCATAAGAATTCATATTTTAGTAATGTCAATTTTCTTCTTTATTGTAGTTAAAATTTAGAGATACTTTTGATATTCTAAATTAGAGTTGACCACCTCTTTTTAATATCTTAATTTTCTTTCATCCTCTAGACTTACTTATACCATAACAGATTCTCCTTAAATTGAGATCTAGTAATATTTTTAATATTATCATTGTTATATAGAATGATTTCTTACAATATTCTCCAATTTTGGGGAGTCTCATGTCATATATTATTCTTATACATTAAGTATATGACCAGTATATATCCATCTTAAATACGGATCTACCAAGTGTCAGCAAGATCAAATTTCTTGATATGTAAACCTCTTTTAGAGTCCAAATCTAGGGTGAAAATGTGAAGCTGGGTTACACTTTTTGCCCTTTTTTGAGAAAAAAGTTTCATTTTTTTCGGTTCTTCAACTTTCTGCAAACTATAACAATTTTTCTATGTAGAATTTGATTTTGCGATAAAAATAAAAGTTGTGAGAAATTTTGTTAGCTTTCTATTACTTATTTTTTGAAATTTTTTTATGCAGATTTGATATGTCAACTTAGCGTTTCTTTGAGTGTGTGTTTCTTAACAATCAAAGGATTCATAAGAAGTCATGTTATGACGCAATGTTGTATTCATTGAAAATTTGTGTTTTTGAAAAATCAAAATGTGTTACAACAATCTAGACAGAGTCTATTTTGTTTTTGTCATATTTACAAAGCCAATGGATGCATATCATAATTACTAGAATTTTTTGAACTGGTCCAATACGAAAAAATGCGTATTTTGGATATGTTTCGCGTCGCAAGAAATTTCTTAACATATAAGTTATAAACTAAAAATGTAAAAGCTACCCATTAGAGACGATGGACCAATCTAACGCCCCATAATTTTTTCAAATTTTTTTACAATGTATTTTGGGAGATACAAAAATTTGATTTCACTGAATCACGACGACCCTCAGAAATTGTTTGCACCTATTTTATTAGAAAAATAATTAAAATTAATAAACGTTTATGAAATTCCATAAAAGTTATATTTCCTGAAAGTAGATTCAATTCTGAAAATGCTTGTCTTGGTTCCGACAGTTAATTAACAACTTTTCATGGAGTTTAATCAGTCCAAAGTTGCAGAACCATTTTCAGAGCCTGGTTTTGCGTAATTGGTGACGCGTGAGTTCGGCCGAACTTTTAGTCCAAGTTTGGCCGAACTATGTTTTCCGCTTAAGGGTCGTTAACTCTAACGTCGCAATAGTTCGGCCGAACTTTTTAACAAAAGTTCGGCTGAACTATTGTGTAACTCTCCGTCGGCCGGAAAGTTTTGTGGAGCCCCCTACTAAAAACACATTTCGCGTCAATATAAATTGCCGCAAAATGATTCACAATTTTCGCTCATTTCGAACACTTCATCTCATTTTACAAAGATCTTGGTTTGGGTTCAAAAGCTTTTCTTCAAGGTTTGGGAAAAGAGCATTTCTTGAAAGCAAATTGATTTTACAAAATCTTGGTTTGGGTTCAAAATTTTTTCTTCAAGGTTTGGGTTTAAGAGCATTTCTTGGAAGCAAATTGATTTTACAATTTTGAGTTTACAGAATTTTTTTGGAGGACATTTCTTGGAGGCAACGTGATTTTGGCAAAAATTGTAAAAAATTTCTTGGAGGTATGTAGGTGTTTTGAGTTAAAGTAAATCTTTTGAATTTTGTTTCATTTTTATAAGACATTTTTCTCTCGAATTTTTTAAAGTCTGTGTTTTGGATTGGAGTATGTATTTTTTACAAAAAATTTACACTGAATTTTTTTAAATTAAATCTTTTGTGATATTTTTTGTAATTGAGTTATTGTCTAATTTTTTGAAGGAAGTTTTTTGAACTTCATACCCTATTATCATGGGAAATCGAAGAACTTGTGCGAGAAAATATGATCGAAAAAGAGACCCTGAGACACGTAGAGAAGAAATGAGACAATATCGCAAAAGAAAGTTAGAAGCCCTTTCAAATATTGAGGAGGAAAATCAACCTCAAGAGGAAAATCAACCTCAAGCAGAAATTGAAGCAGGTATGTAAATGTAAATATTATGATCTATTGATATATATTTAAAATTTTCCTAATGTAAAATGTGACGCTTAATTTTTATTTGATGAACTAGTTTCAAAAATATTTTGTTTAATGTAAACAGACATAGATATTCCTCAAAATATTGAAGAAAAAAATCAACCTCAAGAAGAAATTAAAGCAGGTATGTAAATGTAAATATTATGATCTATTGATATATTTAAAAATTTTCTAATGTAAAAGGTGAAACTTAATTTTTATTTGATGAACTAATTTGAAAAATATTTGGTTTAATGTAAACAGACAGAGATACTCCTCAAAATATTGAAGAAGAAAATCAACCTCAAGCAGAAATTGAAGCGGGTATGTAAATTTAAATATTATGATCTATTGATATATTTAAAATTTTCCTAATATTTATTGACATATTTATTAATTTAGTGATTTATTGAATATGTACTATTTTTTCGAATATGTACAAATGAAATGACTATCAATAATGAGATGTTAGAAAATGTTGACAGTCACACACATGGAGATAAAAAACCTGACCATGTTATACGATATCGTGTCAACTGCATTTTTAAAGATTATTTCTTAAATGAGCGAGTGACAGTTCAAGCTCAAATGTTGAAAGGTCTCCTATCATCAAAGAAATTAAAAGAAGCGATGACACTATTGGGTATTCGAAAATCAACCAAAGATAAAAAAAATGAAGGAAGAAGTGATAAAAAATGTGAGTAGTGCTATAAAGTCAATTAAGAGATCTAGAGATAAAGATGTTTCAAATATACGTAGAGGAATACAGATGGCAATGGTTTCACCAAGTACTCAAGAGAATCGTTTGATAACATCTATGGCACGAGCACTGCGAACCTCGCGAAAAACTCTGCACAAACATCGAAAATTTCAACTGCAAATAGATGTAAATGATGAACTCGCTTGTTGGAGAGCTATTTGTAGGCAACCATACAAAGATAGACTTGGAGAAAATGTTAAAAAAATAATATATGAATATTGGAAGAACAATTCACGTGTTTCACCAACTGCAAGACATGTGATGCGAAGAAGAATAGCACGAAATCAATACGAAGAACACGAAAAACATCTCTTGGAAACCACTCAGATAGAGTTATTCAACAAGTTCAAAGAAGAGAATCGTCAAATTCATGTTTCATTCAGTGCTTTTGTTCAACAAAAACCATGGTATGTAAAACCTATCACCGTACGCGACACTTATTGTTGCCGTTATCATGTGGAATTTGAGTTATATTATGACACATTCCTTGATTTTGGTAGAAAATTATGGAAGGATTCACCTCCTCCTTCCACTATCCATGAATTCATATCTCAAATTCTATGTGAAAGAGAAAGCGAGTGATAAAAAATGTGAGTAGTGCTATAAAGTCAATTAAGAGATCTAGAGATAAAGATGTTTCAAATATACGTAGAGGAATACGAGATGGAAATGGTGCTACCCAGTACTCGAGAGAATCGTTTTGATAACATCTATGGCAGCACGAGCCTTTGGGGAACCTCACGAAAAACTCATAACACAAACATCGAAAATTTGTTGCGAATAGATGTAAATGATGAACTCGCTTGTTGGAGAGCTATTTGTAGGCAACCATACAAAGATAGACTTGGAGAAAATGTTAAAAAAATAATATATGAATATTGGAAGAACAATTCGCGTGTTTCACCAATCGCAAGCATGTGATGAGAAGAAGAATAGCACGAAATCAATACGAAGAACATGAAAAACATCTCTTGGAAACCACTCGGATAGAGTTATTCAACAAGTTCAAAGAAGAGAATCGTCAAATTCATGTTTCACTCGGTGCTTTTGTTCAACAAAAACCATGGTATGTAAAACCTATCCGCAAGTACGCGACACTTGTTGTTGCCGTTATCATGTGGAATTTGAGTTATATTATGACACATTCCTTGAATTCGGTAGAACATTATGGAAGGATTCACCTCCTCCTTCCACTATCCGTGAATTCATATCTCAAATTCTATGTGAAAGAGAAAGCGATGAACTATTTTACAAAAAGAGATGTGTTGGTGGTAAAAAATGCAATGATTGTGAAAATTTGACTAAATTTCAAAACAAATATAGTATTTATATAAATGATCAATCATTGTCCAACATGAAAGTGAAATGGAAGAGATATGAATGTATCGGTACATCGATTCAAGATGAAAATAGTGTAAAAAGAATCGAATTATGAGAAGACGAAATTTTTCTGATAGAATTTTTGAGAAAGTTTGAGGCAGAAATTTACAAATACACCAAACATTCCCATAGAGCTCGATGTCAAGACTTGCAATTCAAAAAATATCATGAATTTTTTCCACCAGGGACCATTTTGTCAGTGATTTATTTTGCAGAAAACTACACATTTGTTCCACAAAAAGAAATTCAAAGTGAATACTATCACTCTGACCAAGTCTTCATGCTCGTCCATATTCTATATAGACATGCTGAACAAAATGTCGATCATATAGAAAGCACGGTACGTATTTGTATCATTAAAAAGAATATCACTTTTATATCGATGACGATCGTACACATGATACATGTTTTGTACAACATTGTTTTGGAGAATTTATATGATTCTTTGAAAAACGTGGAATAACATTCAATGAACATTGGATATGGTCGGACGGATGCGCGGGTCAATTCAAATTTGCACGATCATTCGTTTGGTTGTGTTGTCTTCATAAGAAACCCTACATTAAACATTTTTGGAATTTCTTTAAGACTGGTCATGGAAAAGGAGAACATGACGGTGTAGGAGCATGCATAAAACAAGCACTTCGAATATATCAAATGAACCCCTCTGCAAGCCGACTTGTGAACGCTAAAGAAGTTGTTCAATGGTGCATCATTTCTCTAAGCCCTAATACTAACCCATCAAGGGAAGTGCAAAGGTACATTCAATTTAATTTTTATTGGAATCTAATTTTAAACATTGTGTAAATTTATCGTGCAATGATTATCTTTGATTGTATTTTGATATCATATTTACAAATTCTTCTTTTAATTTTTCATATAAAGGTTTTTCTGGCATATTGGGATCGGAGACGTAGATAGATCAATTGGAAATGACGTTGAAACAATAAAAGGGACTCGAAAATTGCATTCAATTCAAACAAAGTTGTCCATAAATGTGTTTGCATTGGATAAAATAAAATATTCTTGTTTTTGTGATGTTTGCATAGACAACACAAAATCCAATGAAGTTTGTGAAAACAAAATGTACGTGAACGATTGGAAACATACAGAACTAAATACAAAGGGCAAAATCTCTGTCGCAATGTTTGAAGAAATGCAATCAGAAGAAACTATAATATCATCCGATGGTGATCGAGTTTCTGGTCTTGTTAGAGAAGGTAACATTTGAATTACTTTCTAACGATTTAAAGATCTAGAAATAAATTTAAATATGCATAATTAAATTTTAAATTTTTATTTTATTGTGCAGGAGATGTTTTTGCTGTAATTGCACCTATTGACAACGATGAAAATGTGAAGTATTATTTGATGCGTTGCACTGAACGAAAAATGAAATTGTTACAAGAATATAATGATCACGGATTTCAGTATGACAGAGGGTCTATTATACTGAAAGGTTATTTTTTTAGACAAACTCATCAAAGTGGAGACTTTGTTTACTTTGAAGACTATGAACCTGATTCCATAAGTTGTAAATATAGTCACTTGGTGTGTACAACACGCATAAAGTTGATAGAAGTTCATTCAAAGAAAAAATCAAAAATTAGGAGATGAAAATGTCAAAATCCGATCATGAACGGATTATTGAGGATGGAATTCCATTAGAAATTTTTTGAGTGAATTTTCCAACAACTTATTGTATTTGGATTAAATATGTTTTATAACTTCCAGTACTCAACTAAAAATTGAGCCGCATATGTTATTTGTGCAAGTGTTTACACATGTACAAATTGTTTGGGTACAAGCACATGCTCTAGTATCACCTGAAAGTAGTTGTACATACATACATGTGCATTGATGAAAAATGTTATATGTATTGGATATATATATATATATATATATATATATATATTCTAGAATGAAATTAATTGTTCTTGTATATGTTTTCCGACCATATGGTACAAATTATTTCACTTTATTTTGTAAGGTCAGATTCGGTCCCCATATGGCCTAGCCTCCAAGGGACGAGATAACAAGTTGTTGTCCCCACTTGCCTGAATCTCAGCTTTTAAGTACAATTTTACTATTTATGGCAGGCATCTTACATGATGTCCTAGCCAAGGATATATTCTCTTTGTTTCAAGTTTCTGGTAAAAGTTGTCACCGAATGAACTACTAGGATATTATAAATACTATCTTTGTAAGATCATTTGGCATTCGGAAAAATTCGAAAGTCTTAGACTGTCAATCAATTTAAAATATCATTCACCCTAGGGAGTGTAAAATATTCAATGTAGGTTGGTGACGATGCTCACTCCTAGCTTGAAGCAGCTCCAATGACGAAT
Source organism: Pinus albicaulis (assembly GCA_034641835.2). Lineage (NCBI taxonomy): Eukaryota > Viridiplantae > Streptophyta > Pinopsida > Pinales > Pinaceae > Pinus > Pinus albicaulis. The sequence goes on along the minus strand of CM076575.1, from coordinate 1,538,759,853 downwards.
TCTTTAATGAATTCACATATATGAATTTGGTCACATCCCTAATCTCCCCTTATCAAAAAGTTCCTATCTACTACATTATCCAGCGTGTACTCAAGATCACTATTTCGTAATTAGAATATCAAAATATCATATGTTCTCACAAAAATACATGGAATGCCATTACGACACTCATCTAACAATGGGGAGCTCAAAACCTAGAAAGCTCCTCGTACCCTTAATAATAATGTGTTTAATTTAGTCTTTTAGGTGAGGATTAGGTGTGAATCTTCTTTTCACATACAAAAATAATTAATTTTTTAATTCCATAAATTTGATTATTCACCAAAATACATGTCATATCCACCATTTGTCTCTCCACAATTTCCCATTATTTTATTAAAATATGATTTTATCTCACCCAACTATCACATGTTCCTAAATTTACTCCTAATTGTTCGCTATGCCCTAAATTTACTCCTAATTGTTCCCTATGCTACTTTTCCCTTACTTATTTTTAGAAATTTATTTTCCTAGATCCATCTTAACTCTTGATCTATCAAGTGCTAAGAGGGATTAAATCTGTCGAGGTGAAAACCTCTTTTTTGAGTAAAAAACTTGAGGAAAGGTTTGCACCTCAAGAGATTTTATCCCTCTCGATGCTTGATAGATCGTGTGTGACCAAGGAAAATCTATCGATAATATGAGGAAGATATGATTAATTTTATCAATAATATGTAAATACATCTGATATTAATATAACCTTTTAAATATGCTAAATATTTATAGATTTGAGGCTTCTACGATGATTATATTGTGTGAAAGTTTTTTAGGTTTAATCGCATCCATTTTGTTGATTTCCATATGCTAAATATATTTGAGATTTATCAAGTCATTTTAATTTTAAATTTTCTTAGTTACCTCAATTTGTTGAGATGATAAATATTGTATAATAACTTTAATAATGGAAAATGATCAAATAAAATTTTTGAATCCAAAGTGACAATGTAATAATATTGAATGATAGAATGTGAATAATTAAAATGTAATCAATTACAAATAGCAATTAGAATGTAATCAATTACAAATAGCATTTATTGTGATCAATCTTAAACTATTTTCTTCTTCTATTCTTATTGTCACCCTTATTATTTTTGTCATCTTTCCGTATTGATTATATTAAAAAGAAAGTAAAAATCATAAATCATAAACCATTTAAATATTTAACTCGAACTCTTGTAGTAAACACCATACCTCAAGTCTCTCTTTCTCTCCAATATTATTAGGTTTAATTATTATAACACAAAAATCGTTCTACATTGTCGATAATTTTTTTTACAACACAACGAAATCAATGAACACTATTAATCCAATGACTTTACAAGTAATGTACCATCATACATGCAATTATATCAAATCGAGAAATCAACACATAGGTAAACCATTTAAATATTTGGCTCGAACTCTTGTAGTAAACACCATACCTCAAGTCTCTCTTGTCTCAATATTATTAGGTTTAATTATTATAACACAAAGTCATTCCTACATTGTCAATAATTTTTGCGCTTACCTTTGAATCAATGAACACTATTAATCAAATTAACATACAAGCCAATGTCACCATCAAACATGCAATTATATCAAATCAGAAATCAACACATAGGTAAACCATTTAAATATTTAGCTCGAACTCTTGTAGTAAACACCATACCTCAAGTCTCTCTTGCTCTCCAATATTATTAGGTTTAATTATTATAACACAAAAAATCGTTCTACATTGTCAATTATTTTTTGCGCTTACACTGAAATCAATGAACACTATTAATCCAGTGACTTTACAAGTAATGTACCATCATACATGCAATTATATCAAATCAGAAATCAACACATAGGTAAACCATTTAAATATTTAGCTCGAACTCTTGTAGTAAACACCATACCTCAAGTCTCTCTTGCTCTCCGGTATTATTAGGTTTAATTATTATAACACAAAAATCGTTCTACATTGTCAATAATTTTTTGCGCTTACACTAAAATCAATGAACACTATTAATCCAATGAATTTACAAGTAATGTACCATCATACATGCAATTATATCAAATCAGAAATCAACACATAGGTACAAACCATTTAAATGTTTAGCTCGAACTCTTGTAGTAAACACCATACCTCAAGTCTCTCTTGCTCTCCAATATTATTAGGTTTAATTATTATAACACAAAAATCGTTCTACATTGTCAATAATTTTTTGCGCTTACACTGAAATCAATGAACACTATTAATCTAATGACTTTACAAGTAATGTACCATCATACATGCAATTATATCAAATCAGAAATCAACACATAGGTAAACCATTTAAATATTTAGCTTGAACTCTTGTAGTAAACACCATACCTCAAGTCTCTCTTGCTCTCCAATATTATTAGGTTTAATTATTATAACACAAAAATCGTTCTACATTGTCAATAATTTTTTGCGCTTACACTGAAATCAATGAACACTATTAATCCAATGACTTTACAAGTAATGTACCATCATACATTCAATTATATCAAATCAGAAATCAACATATACAATGAAATCAATGGGGATTGTCTTGTTACAAGTAACATTTCAATTTACCACATGTGCAAATGTAGGTTCACATTCTATCATTCATGTAGTTTTAAAAACTTCACATGCCATGCCAATTATAATTCAACTATCCAACAAAAAAATTTAACATTAAATATCACATGCCAAATGTAATTCAGATGACAACATTACTTCACATTCACATGCCAAAAGTACTAAAACCATCCAAAAATTAAATAAAACAAATTATATAATAACATTGTAATAAAATATGTCCAAAAATTGTAAATCTCGCTTGAGTATCAAACTGTATCAAGTTTAACAAATTTTAAAACCATCTAAATTTTGAAATCAAATCTACTGTAAATCTTGTCCATCAAATGGAGGATCTAGCGTCTGGGTCTCAGTCTGCACCCTATCCTGTAAATAGGAAACCTACATACACAATGCACATGTACTTGAACATTAAAATTTGAAGTTTTAAAAATGAATGAGAATATATATATCTAGAACTTCATGTAAAAAAAAAAATATAACAAAAAAATCATGCAATACCTCGCAAGGTTCCCTCTCCATTTGATGAACAAGTTCTCCCATAGGAACATCTGTAGTGGTAAACTGTACAATATACATGTACAATTATATATATATATACACACACACACACACACACACATATATATATATATATATATATTAAAAACTTTCAAATGAAAATGCACGTGTACATATATAAACTTATTTTCAATAATATTAAAAAAAGGAACTAAAGACAACTTGTTCAAATGTTGTGGATGTTCCTATCTCCGTCGCTAGAGTCCCCGGATTAAAAAAATCTTCTATAGGAACCTAAATTCAAAAATTTTTAAATAACTCAAAATATAGATCTCTCTCTCTCTATATATCTCAATTTTTAATGGAACTTTTTGAGGTAGAATATATATATATATATAACTTTTAAACATAAATTTTGAACTTGTGAAAAATTGTCCATACTTGTGGCACCTCTCCCAATGAAGTAGAAGGTATATCTCCTAAGGAAGAAGAAGGTACCGCCATCCCAAAAACATCAGACATAATCGGTACCTGTTAAAACATTTAATCAAATTATATATATACATGCATGTACATGTGTGGCAATAATTATTTATTTTAGAGTCACTTAAAAAACACTAACATACATGTGCCAACATATCATGATGGTCAGACCCATTTGCATCGTTTGAACTGGAGGTCCCGAACGTAATATTAACATTTTCATCACGCATCATGCCTGAGAACTGCAAATGGTGTTTTAACATATAATCAAACATTTTTGTTAGATTAATGTACACATACAAATAAATGTATACATGTACATACACATGTATTTATTACAAATTGTACACATGTATATGTAAATATAATTTCAAACCCTAAGGTCACTAACACATACCGTTCCGGTGCCCTCTTCCTCATGAAAAATTAGGTCTTGCGGACCATTGCGACAATTTATTGCATATGTTCAGAGATCTTCAACATTCATGTTGTAAATCTCCTCATCTGTACAATAAACAAAATTGGCACATGCATTTTCACGTGCTCTTTGTCGATTTAAACAAAGATCGACTCCACTCAATCTGCTATGAACATTGTCGATCATAACATCCCTTGCTTCTCGACTTATTTGAGAAGTCGCATCCATCTTTGATCGCAAAGTTTCAACTCGAAACGGTCAACTCACCAATGGCAGCTCCGGGCGAGGCAACTCCACATCTCGCTTAGCGCCCTTACGGTCATATAATCGACCTTTCCCCGAGCCAAAAAATTCTGAAGGAATTTCATTGTAGTTGGGTTTCATACCCAAAAAAAATTATGCATAAAACATTTGTGCAAAATAAACAGGAACCTCATCGTTCCATGGAAGCCTTCCAAAGGCCGCAAGATGTCGATCATACAAATAAGCAGCTTTGTCTGGGTGCTTGAAATACTGCACCTTCAACATTTTTATTTTTGGCCCTTCCTTATAATTAAACATTGACTTGGCATCTGCTCTTGTAACTCTTTGTTTTATGTCCTGCCATTTATCGGGACCTATCACTGTTTCTTTTCTCTTTCTCATCAGTTCTACAAACGAATCAGTCGTTGGCCCCAAATTTATGTACACCTTTACCATTTCACCCAATGAATGTGTAACTATTTCTAGGCTTTGTCTACTCTCAGCAGGTAGAGACAAAGCCTCGAGATCTCTTTGCAATTTTGCATGAAGGCTTTGACACCTTTGTAAGGTGCATTCCGCCATGTTCGTTTCCCATGGTATATCAGTAATCTCAGCCGGATAAGTTGTGTTGGGTTGACAGCCTTCTTCTTCAATGTAGCGCGCTGCCCTGCGTCTTTTTTGACCACTGGCTCGAACATTTTCAGCCTCTGCATCAATATATATATATAATTTCGTATATTAGAAAAAACACGTGTAAAAAAAGTTGTACAAATTTAATGAAAAAATATTGAAATTGATGTCAACCTTGATGTTGTTGGTTAACATCATCTCCAACATGACCCTGCTGAGAACCAACCCCAGAATGACGTTGTTGAGAACCAGACCCACAGTGACCCTGTTGAGAACCAGCAGCTGTTGATTGGCCTTCAGGGGAATAAATATCACCCCCTTCCCGCAACCTGCTACTACTCATACCTCGACCGGTTGAACCTTGGACACGCTCCATGGATGGAGTAGAAACCCTTCTCCTCTTGCCTCCTAAAAATTAAAATATGAAACTTATTAAAAACTAATTTCACTCACAAAGTTAATAAAAAAATCAATTCCATATGTACACACATGTATGGAGATTTAAGATTATATTTAAATACCGTGAACATCCTCTGATCCCTGAACCTCCATATGGGATTCGGTTGATCTTCGTCTTTCATCCTCCATGATATATATCTATTGGTCGACATTCACAAAATATATTTCAAAAAATCAATTTGTAATTTAGTGTACACAAATTATGTAGAACACAACTTTCAAAGCAATAATTGATCATGTGTGAAACTAAATTTAATCGAAAAAGATATTATAAAAATGATAAGTTCACCAAATTGTGCTTTACATGGTGGGAGCACACTTGGTATAAAATTTCCTACTTATACACTTTAGTTTGTGGAAGAAATGACACATGTACATAGTTTACCTTAAAGTAGTTGTGTTTTACGGATATTAAAATGAAGAACTTCTATTTAGATCCATTCTAGAGATTGACTGTAGGGGCATTTACTAGATATGTCACCTTTCATAAAAGATGAGATCCAGAGGCTACCTGGCCCTTTACAGACTCTGCCTATAGAACTTGTAGAAGTAAACACTAGAGGCATTAACAATATCAAAGAACGTTTTCATGCTCGGACATGGGAATGTGTCTCTTTCCCTACGCAAAAAAATAGTTCAAGGTAGTTAATCTTCATAGACATGTCATCAAGCAAGTCAATGTGATCATCCCCAACTTACTTTTTATGAAATTAGGCTTGGAATCCTATACAACCTGGTGGATGGAGTTGAATGGGAACTAGGTTGAAAGGCCTTTACAAAATACATGCTAGTGAATAACACTTACTAGCATATATTAGTTATATATTTTTCAATTTCCCGAGGATGCCTTGATTTTTTTCTCCTACCATCTCCCTCTCTCACTCCCCAAATTATTGTCATCAAACATGCCCCATTGAGGATCTAGAGCAATGTTTGCACCATACTTAGAACTGTCATTGCTGCTAATTGAAATTGGAGTCATGTATACTAGATTGCTTGCTTGAGTGGCTCTTACTTGGACAATATCCTGAGATGAGTTTGACATGATGGTCATATGAGGTTGGAAGCTACTTGGTGTAATTTTCCTTAAATCTTCAAAAAAATAGAGCAAAAATGTCATTTTCGATCATTTTTTATTAGCTTCTGCATACAACAAATGTTATTACAATTGCAACACAATCATGTTCCATGAGCATGAATTATGAATGTCGCAAGCCAAATGGCAAGGAAATTTGCATTCATTTAGGCAAAAGAAGGCTATGACATTAAGGTCCATGCTAGAAAAAATTATGCAAATAAAGTTGCTAAGTCTTGATACTTACCATGTGTTTCAAAGCCATAATGAAGGTTGGCTTTGAGAGTGTTCTCTCAAAGCCCTGTCTTGAGATGAAATTTAATTCAATGTCTCTTAGAGTTGCAAGGTGGAATTGATAGAACTATTTGATTTCTTTACCATAAATGGATCAACTGAAAAAACTGAAAAAACTTATTTGTCATATTATATTTTGATGCCTATAGAGTGAAAAAACTAAAAGAATCAACTTGTAGGGTCATTTAATGGTGGGTGGATAATTGGGGTCTAAAACATTTTGGATTAATTTTGAGGTATTAAATGACATTTCTGGGGGTCAAACGATTATCCCTTGTGCCGAAATCTTGACCATTATTCTACACTTAAAGACATATCCAATGGTGCAAGAAAAACATCAAATGAAGTTCATTCAAAATTTATGCCTTTAGTAAGTTGACCTATCATGTTGACCAGGTCATGGTACGAGAGAATGACATTTTAGCCCCATTACTCATGCATGGAAAGCTAGCTACATGTGGAATTTTAACAAGACTCTAAAAGGTCTAAAATCACAAACCTCATTAATGGTTGACAGAGTCAAATCTTACACCTAATTGGCTATCATGCTATGTTAAATACTTGGCCACTAGGAGGAATAAGAGTTCCATTTTTTGTTATTGTATTTTGTTCCATAGTTGAAAATACAACTAGGAGTGTGAAGTTAGAGAGAAAAATGTATGAAGTTAAGTTTTTATAGCAACCTTACATGCTAAAATTCAGTAGCTAACTCTAGAGCATGTTTACATTTTAGTGTTGTTTTTCTCCCATAAGGATTTCCTAGGGAAAAGGAGTCTAGAGCATCATTACTTTTTAGGGTTGCTTGTCTCCCATAAGGATTCATAGGAAAATAGTTGTATTGATTTTCTATAGATATATGTATGTGTTTGTTTCATTATGTTCTCTATTTCTTACGTTGTGTTTCATTATGTTTTATATTTCTTACATTTCTGCCCTCCTATTTTTCTTTCCAATCAAGGTTTATAAAATAACATGAGAAGCAACATCAGACTTGGAACAATCATTTTCATTATCTATATGGAAGGCAAGAAGGATTATATACCCTTAAGCTTAATCTTATGTAATTTGTCAATTTTTATCATATATTTTTTGGTAAGGGTAAATGTTTTTTATCTATAGTACAAGTCATGAGTTCCCCAATTTTACCTTATATGTAAAGCATGATTCTAGGATTACTACAATTTTTACTTGGTTTTTTTATTGTGATGATGCCCTGTCTCAATCTAGACATAAGTGATGATGGTCTTCTCCAAATCAACTCATGTATCCTCATTAAATTTATACAAACATTTCAAATTCATATTTTCTTTCATAAAATTCTAGGAATATTAGAAGAATCAGTAAAAAGTGAGATAACCATCTCAATATGCCCCCCATAATTCATTTTATAAAAGATAAATTTGTAAAATCCCTTTCGGTAATAATGGCCATTATTAATTAATTAAAAAACATAATATATAATAAAAATTTGAGAAATAAAATTTTTGATGAAAATGTGCTATGAAAGTAAAGGTTTAAAGGAAAACATGTACAAGGCATAGTTCAGTACAAGGCATAGTTGAGCCAAATTATTATCTATTTATTGAACTAGAAAGGACATATAATTATTACACATGTTTAATTTACATTCAAATGCTTCTTTGATTTATCTCCTATAGCTTAATGTAATGCTAGATATATAATTTAAGTTGAAGGCCCGTGAGATAAATATGACTTCTATGTGACATTTGTATTGAATCATCTATTTGTTGTGTTATATGAACATAATTGGTGTGCATATCTAAAGAGTCCAAATGCTCATTCAAGACCATATATGTAATCCTCATCTAACTTAGCCAGGGATTTGCAATACTATATTTGAGTTGGCTTGCTCCATTTCAAGATATTATGGTTATCCAAGAGGGGATATAAAAAATGAAAAGAAGGATGTTGTTGTAGGTTATCCAAGTCGGACATAGAACCAGTGGAGAAACCTAAGGAAAAACTATGTTTCTAGGTCGAACCTTTGTAGAGGTTCCAGTACCTGAGAGTAAAATCCAGTTTGGGGTTGTTAAATTCTAACTGTACTGGTAATTGTGCTAGGGGGGAGAAATAGGATGTAATTTCCTCTTCTCACGGTTGGGAGTCTTGTTTTTCATGTGGATTCAACCAAACATATTGTACATATTAAATGAGGGCATAATTATTACACATGTTTAATTTACATGAACAAATGCTTCTTTGATTTATCTCCTATAGCTTAATGTATTATGCTAGATATATAATTTAAGTTGAAGGCCCATGAGATAAATGACTTCTATGTGACATTTGTATTGAATCATCTATTTGTTGTGTTATATGAACATAATTGGTATGCATATCTAATTTACATTACTTTAATATGTCATGCTTCTTTAATTTATCTTTTATAGATGACCGGAGCATCCCTTTTTAATCTATCCCTTTTGACTTCGGATATGTGGGCAATATTCATCTGCATATTTTTATATCATAAAGCAGTGAGTAAATTGTATTCCATTTGTGTCAATGTTAAGGTTAAGCACATGGATTAAAGTTTTATATATTAGATGAGGAGGCTATGTATTACATATGGTCTTGAATGAGCTTTTGGACTCTTTAGATATATATCTAAAGATTCCAAATGCTCATTCAAGACCATATGTAATCCTCATCTAACTTAGCAAGGGATTTACAATACTATATTTGAGTTGGCTAGCTCCATTTCAAGATATTATGGTTATCCAAGAGGGGATATAAAAAATGAAAAGAAGGATATTGAACTGTAGGTTATCCAAGTTGGACATAGAACCAGTGGAGAAACCTAAGGAAAAACTATGTTTCCAAGTCAAACCTTTGTAGAGGTTCCAGTACCTGAGAGTAAAATCCAGTTTGGGGCTGTTAAATTCTAACTGTACTGGTAATTGTGCTAGGGGGGAGAAATAGGATGTAATTTCCTCTTCTCACGGTTGGGAGTCTTGTTTTTCATGTGGATTCAACCAAACATATTGTACATATTAAATGACGAATTTCGCTCTCCCAATCATTTCTAAATCACCTATATCACCAAGAAAACATGTTTTAAAAGAACATAATTTAGTATGGGAAAGACCTTAGGTTTCAAATATTACAAGAAGGTTTTTGATATCGTTGAGAGAATGTGGAAAATAGAATCCATAAACAAATTATTTTTCAAAACGTATTACTTTCAAAGTATCACCAAGGAATGTACAAGGGTGTTCAATGAATTAACGTTATTTATTTAAATTCCATGATTTATATCTTACTCATAATTTTAACAAATTATTAAATAATGATCTAGATTGGATAATTATATTATTTGTCATATATTTTGATGCTTATAGAGTGAAAAAACTGAAAGAATCAACTTGTAGGGTCATTTTAATGGTGGGTGGAGAATTGGGGTCTAAAACCTTTTGGAGTCATTTTGAGGTATTAAATGACATTTATGGGGGTCAAACGATTATCCCTTGTGCCGAAATCTTGACCATTATTCTACACTTAAAGGCATATCCAATGGTGCAAGAAAAACATCAAATGAACTTCATTCAAAATTTATGCCTTTAGTAAGTTGACCTATCATGTTGACCGGGTCATGGTACGAGAGAATGACATTTTAGCCCCATTACTCATGCATGGAAAGCTAGCTACATGTGGAATTTTAACAAGACTCTATAAAAGGTCTAAAATCACAAACCTCGTTAATGGTTGACAGAGTCAAATCTTACACCTAATTGGCTATCACGCTATGTTAAATACTTGGCCACTAGGAGGAATAAGAGTTCCATTTTGTGTTATTGTATTTTTTTCCATAGTTGAAAATACAACTAGGAGTGTGAAGTTAGAGAGAAAAATGTATGAAGTTAAGTTTTTATAGCAACCTTACACGCTAAAATTCAGTAGCTAACTCTAGAGCATGTTTACATTTTAGTGTTGTTTTTCTCCCATAAGGATTTCCTAGGGAAAAAGGAGTCTAGAGCATCATTACTTTTTAGGGTTGCTTATCTCCCATAAGGATTCATAGGAAAATAATTGTATGTGTTTGTTTCATTATGTTCTCTATTTCTTACGTTGTGTTTCATTATGTTTTATATTTCTTACATTTCTGCCCTCCTATTTTTCTTTCCAATCAAGGTTTATAAAATAACATGAGAAGCAACATGAGACTTGGAACAATCATTTTCATTATCTATATGGAAGGCAAGAAGGATTATATACCCTTAAGCTTAAACTTACGTAGTTTGTCAATTTTTATCATATATTTTTTGGTAAGGGTAAACGTTTTTTTATCTATAGTACAAGTCATGAGTTCCCCAATTTTACCTTATATGTAAAGCATGATTCTAGGATTACTACAATTTGTACTTGGTTTTTTATTGTGATGATGCCCTGTCTCAATCTAGACATAAGTGATGATGGTCTTCTCCAAATAAACTCATGTATCCTCATTAAATTTATACAAACATTTCAAATTCATATTTTCTTTCATAAAATTCTAGGAATATTAGAAGAATCAGTAAAAAGTGAGATAACCATCTCAATATGCCCCGCATAATTCATTTTATAAAAGATAAATTTGTAAAATCCCTTTCGGTAATAATGGCTGTTATTAATTAATTAAAAAACATAATATATAATAAAAAATTGAGAAATAAAATTTTTGATGAAAATGTGCTATGAAAGTAAAGGTTTAAAGGAAAACATGTACAAGGCATAGTTGAGTATAAGGCATAGTTGAGCCAAATTATTATCTATTTATTGAACTAGAAAGGACATATAATTATTACACATGTTTAATTTACATTCAAATGCTTCTTTGATTTATCTCCTATAGCTTAATGTAATGCTAGATATATAATTTAAGTTGAAGGCCCATGATATAAATATGACTTCTATGTGACATTTGTATTGAATCATCTATTTGTTGTGTTATGTGAACATAATTGGTGCGCATATCTAAAGATTCCAAATGCTCATTCAAGACCATATGTAATCCTCATCTAACTTAGCCAGGGATTTGCAATACTATATTTGAGTTGGCTAGCTCCATTTCAAGATATTATGGTTATCCAAGAAGGGATATAAAAAATGAAAAGAAGGATGTTGTTGTAGGTTATCCAAGTCGGACATAGAACCAGTGGAGAAACCTAAGGAAAACCTATGTTTCCAGGTCCAACCTTTGTAGAGGTTCCAGTACCTGAGACTAAAATCCAGTTTGGGGCTGTTAAATTCTAACTGTACTGGTAATTGTGCTAGGGGGGGGGGGGGGAATAGGATGTAATTTCCTCTTCTCACGGTTGGGAGTCTTGTTTTTCATGTGGATTCAACAAAACATATTGTACATATTAAATGAGGACATAATTATTACACATTTTTAATTTACATTCAAATGCTTCTTTGATTTATCTCCTATAGCTTAATGTTTTATGCTAGATATATAATTCAAGTTGAAGGCCCATGAGATAAATATTACTTGTATGTGACATTTGTATTGAATCATCTATTTGTTGTGTTATATGAACATAATTGGTACGCATATCTAATTTACATTACTTTAATATTTCATGCTTCTTTAATTTATCTTTTATAGATGACCGGAGCATCCCTTTTTAATCTATCCCTTTTGACTTCGGATATGTGGGCAATATTCATCTACATATTTTTATATCATAAAGGAGTGAGTAAAATTGTATTCCATTTGTGTCAATGTTAAGGTTAAGCACATGGATTAAAGTTTTATATATTAGATGAGGACACTATGTATTACATATGGTCTTGAATGAGCTTTTGGACTCTTTAGATATATATCTAAAGAGTCCAAATGCTCATTCAAGACCATATGTAATCCTCATCTAACTTAGCGAGGGATTTGCAATACTATATTTGAGTTGGCTAGCTCCATTTCAAGATATTATGGTTATCCAAGAGGGGATATAAAAAATGAAAAGAAGGATGTTGTTGTAGGTTATCCAAGTCGAAAATAGAACCAGTGGAGAAACCTAAGGAAAACCTATGTTTCCAGGTCGAGCCTTTGTAGAGGTTCCAGTACCTGAGAGTAAAATCCAATTTGGGGCTGTTAAATTCTAACTGTACTGGTAATTGTGCTAGGGGGGAGAAATAGGATTCAATTTCCTCTTCTCATGGTTGGGAGTCTTGTTTTTCATGTGGATTCAACCAAACATAATGTACATATTAAATGAGGACATAATTATTACACATTTTAAATTTATATTCAAATGCTTCTTTGATTTATCTCCTATAGCTTAATGTATTATGCTAGATATATAATTTAAATTGAAGGCCCATGAGATAAATACGACTTCTATGTGACATTTGTATTGAATCATCTATTTGTTGTGTTATATGAACATAATTGGTACGCATATCTAATTTACATTACTTTAATATGTCATGCTTCTTTAATTTATCTTTTATAGATGACCGGAGCATCCCTTTTTAATCTATCCCTTTTGACTTCGGATATGTGGGCAATATTTATCTGCATATTTTCCTATCATTAAGCAGTGAGTAAAATTGTATTCCATTTGTGTCAATGTTAAGGTTAAGCACATGGATTAAAGTTTTATATATTAGATGAGGAGGCTATGTATTACATATGGTCTTGAATGAGCTTTTGGACTCTTTAGATATATATCTAAAGAGTCCAAATGCTCATTCAGGACCATATGTAATCCTCATCTAACTTAGCCAGGGATTTGCAATACTATATTTGAGTTGGCTAGCTCCATTTCAAGATATTATGGTTATCCAAGAGGGGATATAAAAAATGAAAAGAAGGATGTTGTTGTAGGTTATCCAAGTTGGACATAGAACCAGTGGAGAAAACTAAGGAAAAACTATGTTTCCGGGTCAAACCTTTGTAGAGGTTCCAGTACCTGAGAGTAAAATCCAGTTTGGGGCTGTTAAATTCTAACTATACTGGTATTTGTGCTAGGGGGGAGAAATAGGATGTAATTTCCTCTTCTCACGGTTGGGAGTCTTGTTTTCCATGTGGATTCAACCAAACATATTGTACATATTAAATGAGGACATAATTATTACACATGTTTAATTTACATGAACAAATGCTTCTTTGATTTATCTCCTATAGCTTAATGTATTGTGCTAGATATATAATTTAAGTTGAAGGCCCATGAGATAAATGACTTCTATGTGACATTTGTATTGAATCATCTATTTGTTGTGTTATATGAACATAATTGGTATGCATATCTAATTTACATTACTAATATGTCATGCTTCTTTAATTTATCTTTTATAGATGACCGGAGCATCCCTTTTTAATCTATCCCTTTTGACTTCGGATATGTGGGCAATATTCATCTGCATATTTTTCTATCATAAAGCAATGAGTAAAATTGTATTCCATTTGTGTCAATGTTAAGGTTAAGCACATGGATTAAAGTTTTATATATATTAAATGAGGAGGCTATGTATTACATATGGTCTTGAATGAGCTTTTGGACTCTTTAGATATATATCTAAAGAGTCCAAATGCTCATTCAAGACCATATGTAATCCTCATCTAACTTAGCCAGGGATTTGCAATACTATATTTGAGTTGGCTAGCTCCATTTCAATATATTATGGTTATCCAAGAGGGGATATAAAAAATGAAAAGAAGGATGTTGTTGTAGGTTATCCAAGTTGGACATAGAACCAGTGGAGAAACCTAAGGAAAAAATATGTTTCCAGGTTGAACCTTTGTAGAGGTTCCAGTACCTGAGAGTAAAATCCAGTTTGGGGCTGTTAAATTCTAACTGTACTGGTAATTGTGCTAGGGGGAGAAATAGGATGTAATTTCCTCTTCTCATGGTTGGGAGTCTTGTTTTTCATGTGGATTCAACCAAACATATTGTACATATTAAATGACGAATTTCGCTCTCCCAATCATTTCTAAATCACCTATATCACCAAGAAAACATGTTTTAAAAGAACATACTTTAGTATGGGAAAGACCTTAGGTTTCAAATATTGCAAGAAGGTTTTTGATATCGTTGAGAGAATGTGGAAAATAGAATCCATAAACAAATTATCTTTCAAAACGTATTACTTTCAAAGTATCACCAAGGAATGTACAAGGGTGTTCAATGAATTAACGGTATTTATTTAAATTCCATGATGTATATCTTACTCATAATTTTAACAAATTATTAAATAATGATCTAGATTGGATAATTATATTATTTGTCATATATTTTGATGCTTATAGAGTTAAAAAACTGAAAGAATCAACTTGTAGGGTCATTTTAATGGGGGGTGGAGAATTCGGGTCTAAAACCTTTTGGAGTCATTTTGAGGTATTAAATGACATTTCTGGGGGTCAAACGATTATCCCTTGTGCCGAAATCTTGACCATTATTCTACACTTAAAGACATATATATCCAATGCTACAAGACAAACATCAAATGAAGTTCATTAAAAATTTATGCCTTTAGTAAGTTGACCTATCATGTTGACCACCATGGTATGAGAGAATGACATTTTAGCCCCATTACTCATGCATGGCAAGCTAGCTACATGTGGAATTTTAACAAGACTCTAAAAGGTCTAAAATCACAAACCTCGTTAATGGTTAACGAAGTCAAATCTTACACCTAGTTGGTTATCACGCTATGTTAAATACTTGGCCACTAGGGGTAAATGTTTTTTTATCTATAGTACAAGTCATGAGTTCCCCAATTTTACCTCATGTAAAGCATGATTCTAGGATTACTGCAATTTGTACTTGGTTTTTTATTGTGATGATGCCCTGTCTCAATCACTTGGCCATCTCTTGATGGGTAGTTAAATCTTTATAACAATACTTAATTAAAATTTATATCTATTTGTATTATGTGAAATTATTTAAAAAATGGTATACTACTTTCCATAAAATTGGGTTGAGTTTATCATATATTTCAATGAAAGTTGATTAAATATGTTTTCTTTAAAAGGATCTAACAATTTTGGTAAGGTATGAATTTGCAATTTTGTGTGGCTCTCTATCAACCTTCACTTAATCATTTCTAGAAAAAATCTACTTGCTCATTCGTATACCCACTTTCTATTCAAATGCATGAGTTTTGAACTCTCAGTAACTATGTTTTTCCATGCAGGAAAATTATGTCATATAAATTTACATAAAAACAATACATCTCCAACATTCTTAAACAAAAATTATTTTACTAATATATAATTTTAAATATTTAATATTCTTATAAAATTTCATCAATTATTTAATCATTCCAATTAAAATTAATCATGGATGTGTATTTGTTATTTGTTTTATATTTATCTTAACACCAAATGAAAAGTTTCTTTAAAAGTAATTTTTTTTTTTTATATCCTAAAAAACTAGACTTAGATCAATGATTAAAACATTATCTTGATTATGATATATGATATATTTATTTTATATTTATATGAGAAGTTTTCGTAAAAGTATTCTGTGTATATCCCAAAATACTATATTTAGATAAAATTATTAAGACAATATATTGCCTATCGATGTGATGAGCTATATGATATATTTGTTTTATATTTATGAGAAGTTTCCATAAAAGTATTCTTTGTATATCCCAAAATACTATATTTATATCAAATTATTAAGACAATATATTGCCTATCAATGTGATTAGCGATTAGCTATGGCATGTGGAAAACACATTACTTTAAATGGAAAACCTTCTCTTGGTTCTATGAAGTGATGGTGATGCTTGTTGATTACATTTGGCCAACGCTAGCTTTCAAACAAATCAGTTAAAAATTAAGATTTATATGGTAAGGTTTTTCTTTTGATAAAACCAATTCTTTTTTGTGGAGTGAGGAACATACTTTTGGCATGTGTGGCTTCGAGGAATTTTAGGGAAACCATGTGTGGAAAGGGACCTACTGTTAAACTTCCACCATATCCCAACCGACATAAAAAGTGCCATGATTAAATACAATATTTTCATATAAATGTTAGCAAGCCTTCCAAAACAGCTCATAGCTGGGTTGGTGGGGTATGACTGAACCCTATCAAAGAGTGTGGACCCTCTTAATGATGCAGGGTGAAACCTTTGGATTATTTGTGTACAAATGGTAAAAATTCAATTCATTGCAAGTTCAAGCATAGAATGTAGTTGAGATTGGTATTCTTCTATATATTTAGAATCGATATTCTCCCTATAGAGAAGCCTAGAAGAGGAATAGGACTACTTAGGTGTCCATGAAAAGGAACGATAAAGGGTAGTGTCACAATCTCAATGATCCTAGGTAAACTAAAATGAAATTATTTATTGGCAGTATCATGACCTAAAGTGGACCAATAATAATATAAACATAGTTGTATCTCAACAGGAATGAAAAGGCCAAGGGAAAAATTGCATGTGCTCTTGCTGGCTCATTCAGCGTACCAATTTCTAGATATCAATATTTTATCCATATCCAACTGCCTGCCAACCATTACAAAAGGCTTCTTGGACACTCCTGATTCTTCAGGTTTTACCAGAACATTTGTTGGCACAGACTTGTTGGGTGCATATTGAAAGGTATACGCTTTTAAGTACAGTTAATTTTCTCCCTTTCAGGCTCTATTTATGAAAGTTTGCTATGAGACAAAGGATATCTGTTGCCATAACTCTAGTGGGCTTTCTTCTGAGCTTTTTTTCACTGTATTTTCGGGTTCAGAATGTACCCACAAACCCGTTATTATGAAAAGGAAATTTACAGTGCCAGTGTGAGATGGGGATGTTGTTACTGTTTGCAGAAGTTTGTAGCCATTCATTAATTACTTTCTAGGGTTCTGATCATTATAAAATAATATTTTAGGCCATTGCCTCTGCATTGCAATCTGTTGTGTGGAGTTAGAGTCTAAGATTGTCAAAAGAATTTCTCTTTTGGATACTTATTCTAATAACATATGCACAT